>CAUYRT010095226.1:0-21454 GCA_963574885.1 Lepilemur ruficaudatus
ATAGAAAAAATTAGCCGGGCATGGTGGCACATGCCTGTAGTCCCAGCTACTTGGGAGGCTGAGGCAGGAGGATCACTTGAGCCCAGGAGTTTGAGGTTGCTGTGAGCTAGGCTAACGCCACGGCACTCTAGCCCGGGCAACACAATGAGACTCTGTCTAAAAAAAAAAAAAAAAAAAAAAAGCTTATTGAGGCCCAGAGCCTAAACAATTTCACAAAAGGTGAGAATGAGGGACTGGGAGAAGAACGGCAGGGACAGCTTGGCCTAGGTTCCAACTCTGTCCCAGCATTGACTTGCCCAACACAGCTCGCTTCTGCCTCTCCTGCAGAGAATGCCCTCCTTCTCTACCCAGCAGTTTGGGTACTGATAAACATTTTTTTAAATCAATACATCTCCAAGCTCCTGCATTCCAATAGGGCCATGGCATGGCCATGGAAATTCTTCCAAGTAGACGGAATATTTGGGAACAACAGGGACTGTGGGGAGACGCTTTCCTTTACATTCACGCCACAAGGTAGTGTTACAGTCCCAGACTCTGAAGCCAGTCTGCTTGGATTTAAATGCAGCTCCATCTAAGCGACCTTGAATAAGCTACTTAAACTTCCTTATACTTCTATTTACTCAACTGAAAAAAAACCAAAAATGGGAAAATAATATCCACCTCTTGGAGTTGGGAGAATTACGTAAGACTCACACACAGTACTAACAGTGCTCTGACACAGAGCAAGCACTCTACAAATGTTAATTCTTATTATATTAATAATTCCTGGCTTCCGGGACTCTCTGACCTAAGCAATTATATTCCCCTCCTTCAGCTTTGTTAACATCCCAGACTTGGACCATGTCTTTATCAACAAAGATGATAGATGATTAATCTATATGAATGATTTTTTTTTTAAATCAACCAGCAGAGTGATTGATTAAACTGAACGATTCTTCCAGTCCAAGTATGAAACTTGATAAACGTTTATGGCACTGTGATCTACACCGGGGATCAAGAAGTGGGTGTTGAGACAGAGATTAATAAAATACGCTGTTTGCCCTTAAGAAACTCATTCTCTTCTGGAAGAAAAAGACATCAATCATAAGCCCTAATCACAGTGCTAGGCAGAGAAGTGCTACACTAACGGTACAAACCACTTGCTGTTGGAGAAGAGGAAAGTGGAAAGAGCATGGACTTTGGAGTTGAGGATTGTGATTTGAATCCTACCTTCCACCCTTTATTAGAGATGAGACTTTGGACACATTATTTAAAAATCTCTAAACCTCAGTCTTCTCATCTGTAAAATAGGGATGCTGCATTGCATTGCAGCATCTTGTCATGAGGATAAAGTGAGACAATACGTCCTGGAACATAACAGATGCTCAAAAAAACATGAATCCTCACTGCTTTGTTTTGCCTAAGTAAAATATAATCCTACAAAGAAAGGGGCCCTTGATATGGGCTTTGAAGGATAAGTAGGAGCTCAAAAGGATGGAAGGAGGGAAAAGGCAGGATGAGCAGAACAGATGTCATCAACAAAGCCCAGAGGTGATGAGCTACATGGTGTGTTGGGAGCATATATAGTCCTGGTGGCTTTGGCAAGAGGCTTAACCTCTTTGAGCTTCAGTTTCCTCATTTGTAAAATGGGAATAATAACTAATAATAGTAACTACTACATTGGGATGCTGTGGAGGTTAAGTGAGCTAATGCACATAAACCACTTAAGACGATGCCTGGTACAAATTAAGGGCTGTGTTCACAGCATAGTTCCTAAATTAAAAGAGTTCAGAGGTCCTGCCATTCTGATGCTGTGACCCCTGACATAGGAAACCACAGTGATACTTTCATAAGCAAATAGCCTTTGATAATACTCTGTCACCAGCTTTATCTTCCTCCGGAAATGCACACCCTCCACATTTGAGCTGCGGTTAACAGTTAACTTTTGAGAGCTTTCCAATGGTTATCCAACCGGTTTCACTGCCAAGAAGTTCGCTGAGGAAGAAGGCAATAAAAGAAATTACTTCCTGCTGACAGGCAAGCTTAATTATTCCAAAGTGGGAGAAAAGGCAGATAGAGGCAGGTGGTTTCCTGCAGGTGTGGCCTTAGTCCTTCACTGCCCAGAGCTCTGAGCAGACAGTGCGGCTGCTGCTTCCTTTCCTGTAGACCCAGAGGCCTGAGAGGAGGCAGCTAGAACCATCTCTGAGTCACCGTTTCTGGGGGCGTCTGAAGATGCATGACTCTTTAAAGTATCTTGCAGAAAGTGAACAGGAAGGCTGATGGTTCCCAGGACGCAGGATTCAAGGTTTGCCAGCATCGTTCACCTTATAGGACCCCTTCCTAGGGCTTTACCCTCAGAAGGAGCTGCTGAGAGTGGAAGGGAAGAATAGAACATTTAGGCCAGGCAGAGAGGGCAACTCAAGTTTCAAGTAGGGCCCTGCAGGCCACTGTGCAGCCTGGGGCACCTAATGAACTCTGTCCCAAGGGCTTTTATTTTCTTCATATACTTTTTACAATCTAAAATTAGCTGATTTGTTGCTTATTTGTTTTTATTGACTTTTTCCCCTAACAGGATAAAGACTGTTCCTTTGCACCCTCAAATGCAAGCACAGAGAGAGCAGATGTCTATCTCTTGTTTATCACAGGGCCTGGCACATTGTAAGTGCCAATAAACAAAGATCAATGAAGAAATGAACAAATGAAGGCTGGTACTTCCAATGTGAGCTCAACCTGGGGAACCTCGCTGGCGGAGGAGGTCCAGAAAGAATCCTCACTCATGCAGAAGTCCCACTGACCCTGAAAGTCAGTGCCCTAACCCCAAAATAAAATGACAGCCTTTAGTTTTATCATTTTCTGGGTTTTCTGTACATTCAGGAAGGATTATGGGGGCTTGTGTCTTTCCCAGCCTACCCTGTACATACCAGGCGAGGGAGGACTGGCCTTTCAGAATAAAGTCCTCTGGGACTCCCTCTTGTTCACGTGCTTGGGCTGGCAAGCTCAAACTGGAGTTTTGACTCCCTGTGCTCAGGAGCTGGGCATGGAGGTGGGAGTGGTGCAGGGTAGCTGTCGTCCAAGGTGTGAACTTTTCTTTCTCTGTTCTTAGAAGAGGACAGGGAGGCTGATAAAAGCAGAGGCGGGTTTCCTATGCCAAGTTCAACATAAGAAGGACATCCCAGCCTCACATTTACACTTGGAAAAAGTCCTCTTCCTCCCCTTGTTTTATAGTTAACCTCAAACATTTACCAACCCAGCACGGAGTCATTCCACCAGGGACCTTTGTCCCAAAGAAAGAGCCAAGGGGAAAATGGACAGAACACACAGCTATCAAAAATGTGAAATGAATCCAATCAGAGGGCTTTCTTTGATGACCCAGGGTCCCTAAGGAACGCTCTGTTCTCATTTCACCCCACCTAGCCCCTGTCTCTCCAGAATTCCTAACAGGCTAAAGACTTACTCCCTGCCTGAGTTTCTATCAGCTCCTCTCTGGCTAGAAGAATGGAAAAACACCAAGATATTTTGAAGAGATCAGAGCACAGCCAGAGCTGTTCAAGACTGCACGTACTATCTGACCTAGCCAATCACAGAGTCTTGGAAACCAACAGGGAATTAGCAAAGAAGAAAACCCGGCCAAATCCACAGCATCCTGTTTAAGCCACTGCCATCCATCATTGCTATCTGCCAGTGACTATGCGTGCTGGGCTGACAAAGGAGACTCTCCAGGAGAGGTGCTGCCAGGGGGTTCTGTGGTAGAGCTACAAGAGCCCTGGTGCTAATTCCCTGACTCACTGTGTGATCCTGAACAAGTCACTCTCCCAAAGTGGGCCTCGTACCTATGGAAGGCAGAATAATGCCCGCCCACCGCCACCAAAGATGTCCACATCCTGATCCCCAGAATCTTTTTTTTTTTTTTTTTTTTTTTTTTAGACAGAGTCTTGCTCTGTTTCTCAGGCTAGAGTGCAGTGGCATCATCATGGCTCACTACAACCTCAAACTCCTGGGCTCATGCGATCCTCCTGTCTCAGCCTCCCAAGCAGCTGGAACTATAGGCATGCGCCACCACACCCAGCTAATTTTTTATTTTTATAGAGATGGCGTCTCACTATGTTGCCCAGGCTGGTGACAAACTCCTGGCCTCAAGCGATCCTCCCACCTCAGCCTCCCAAAGTTGGGATTACAGGTGTGAGCTACCATACCGGGCCCAGAATCTTGAATATGAAAAAGGAAGCATGATTCAGAGGCCGAAGCAAAAGGAACACAGGCAGAAGGGACTGTGCAGATGAGACTAAAGGTAAGGACTCTGAGATGGGGAGATTATCCTGGATATGCAGGTGGGCCCAACCTAATCACATGAGCCTTTAACAGTGAAGACGAAGGCAGAAGAGATGTGACATGAGAAGGACTTGATTTGCTGGTGCTGGCTTTGAAGATGTAAGGGAGCTATGAGCCAAGGAACACAGTGGCTTCCAGAAGCAAGGACTGGCTCTCTCAATTTAGAGCCAGCAAGAAAACAGTGACCTTGGTCCTACAACCACAGGAACTGAATTCTGCCAACAACTCAAATAATCAGGAAACCGATCTCCCCTTAGAGCCTCCAGAAAGAAAGGCAGCCTGATGACACCTTGGTTTTATTCTCTTGAGACCCATACTGAACTTCCCATCTGTAGGGTTCTTGTTAAGCTAATAAATTTGCAATGATTTGTTACAGTGACATTAGAAAACAAATACATGGTGTAATCCTGAGTAAGTCACTCTTCCCAGCTGGGTCTCAGTGTTCCTGTCAATTGGAAAGGATGGACAAGGTGACTGCTAAGGGCCTGGCCAGCTCTCAAAGACTGACTGCTATCCTGACATGCTACCTCCCCTACAGTCCTGTTCTCAGCTCTACGATGGTCTTCAGTTGAAGACCCTTAAAGGAAAAACAAAAATAATGAAGGGAAGAGAAAATTAATCTTTAAGAAGCCCCACGGTATTTCCTAAGGTACCACCTAGGGCACTCAAACAGAAAGGTCTTCTGTTTTACCATTTGCAACTTCATGGACCACACCCCAGAGGAATGAGGTGGGATGTCTGGGAGAGCAAGATGACAGCTCCAGAAGCAATGGGTCGAGGCTGTCCAGAGCACTGAGTTAAGGTGCAAAGTACTGGTTATCAACATTGGCCTGGGGCAGGGGATTGGGAGTAGTGGCACTTGTGCCAGATCCGTGTCATCATTAATTAAAACTGATTTGGGGAGCCCAGTTTAGTTTTCTCTGTCTCTTCTTCTCCCTCCTCTATTTCATGTTCCCTGATCCTACTTAACAGGTCACCAGCAAGTCACATACCCAATCAGCCAGTCAGAGTCCAAATCAATAAAATAAGCTCTATCAAGCAATTTAAGGCACACTTTAGCTCTTGAATCTGGCTTGCTGTTGTTTAATACACCAGGCAATTATAATTCTGACCTGTTTCCTTTCCTGGCTACCTAACTCCAAGCTTTTCCTGCTAGATGTCTCCATTCTCTCTTGAGGTTCACCTTCTGTTTCCCTAGTGAGTTGGGAGGGTCCCTAGTGATCTGGACCTCAGTTTCCTCATCTATAAAATGGACATTATGATGGTCCCTCCCTAATAGGATTGTGGTAAAGACTAAATGAGTTAATACATGTAAAATTCTTAGACTAATGCCTGGCTTATACTACGCACTCAGTAAACGTCAAGTATGATTATTATTATGTCATTCAGCTTACCCGGCTAGACAGAGTGGGGGCTACAGGGGTGGCAACGCCAACATTTATTCCTATAAACAGGGAGGGTGAATACATGTGCCTATTTGTGATATCACTGCCAACGCTGGCAGTGTACGACCAACCAATATAAAGATTCTCTTTCCTTGGAGGCATTTCCTTTGTTCATATGTTTTAATCCACAGAGAAGAAACAGAAGCACATTTAAAAAAAAAAAAAAGGATCAGCATATGGCTGGGAAAGAGTCTGAGGTTGTGACTGCCTTTTACCCCTTGGTCTGTCACCCCAAAGGGCCCAGTGTCTAGGCCAACCACAGGCCCTCGCACTCTCTAGTTTGTTTTGCGTCTCCAGCACCTCGTCACGGCTCAGTGGTTCTCTGGCTGTGACAGATATAGGACTCCCAGACCTTTTGTGCAGTGGAGCCACAGTTCTGAGGTCTTGAGAGGTCAGCATGTGGGAGACTTCATGAAGCATGACTTGTAACCCCCAAGCATGACTCATAACCCAGGACAGCTGGAGATAGGAGGTCCCTGCTAAAATGAGGAAACACTTCTTGGCTTTTTCAGTTGTCACTGCAGAAGTATGTGATGTCCTAAAGCTCAGCTGGACTGTCTGCGTGTGTCCAGAGGGCTGCTGTGTGGCCTGTGTAACCCAAAGAGCACGTCATGCTCGACCACAAACACATCTGTTCCACCCCTGTGTCTCCATTTCACAGATGGTGAAGGCCAGGTCCAGAGGGGGGGAAATGCCACAGCCACCGTAACTCAGAGGGTCTCCTGACTTCCAAAGGACTGTTCCTCCCGCTCCCATCCCCACCCCATTCAGGCATTCGTGATCCTTCCAGACTATTTGCACACTGCAGTGGTAGGGCAGATCACAGCAAATGTTCTAGGACTCTCTGCTACTGGAATGACTGAGCAGCTTTCACCACTGCCACCTGGAGTTTGAGGAGTTCAGTAGTCACTATAGACAGACAAGGAGGAGAACCAGCCCGCAGGCGCAGCAACGTCAATGTTAGTCTGGAAGAAACAAGTGGAGCCGCGTGAACCCAGCCTGGCCCTCAATCAGAACAACCCTTGAGGCTTGTACAAATTTTTACCGCTTATACTTTTCATTCTTTCACTCAGTACACATGTATGGAGCACCTACTGTTTGCAAGGCCCTTTGCCAAGTGCTGGGGATGCCTCAGAAATGAGGATAGACAGGAAGTTCCTACCCTCAAGAGATTGATGGGGCAAGAGTAGGGGACAAAAGAACCTGCAATTGGAACACGTGAGTCCTAAGCAAAGGCGCAGACAACCCTGAGGAGGAGGAGGATGGAAGGAAGGCTTGTCTCCAAGATACTTTTCACACCTTTCTCTTTTGCTTTCTGTGGACAAAAGATGTTTGCCCCATTTCGCAGATGGAGAAACGAGGCCGGGAGACAAGACAGAGAAGCAGCTAGTGACAGAACCAGCGCTGCGACTCCAAACTCCTGGCGCCTTCCACGCGGGGCTCCGAGAAGATCGGGGCAGACGATCCGCCGTCCTGGGTGGTGCAAGGACCCAAACCCAGCGCAGCGCCCAAGCAGGTCCTCGGCGCTGGCCGAGCCCTGACTGCCGCGGGGCCTGGCGAGCCAAGAGGGGGCAGTCTGCTCGAGCAGGGGCCGCTTCCCGAGAAGGCAGGGGCCGGGAACCGGAGGGAAGCCGGTCTCCGAGGGGGGCCGGGCTCAGCCATCCAAGCTCCCACCTCCCCAGAGGCCCAGCGTTGTGTGCAGAAGAAGGTGGCTGGAACTTAGGGGCTGACCGCGGGACAAAAGCGAACGGGGCGTGAGGTGAAGAACTGAAAAAGTGATGAAGGGGACAGGGAGGGAAGAGAGGGGAACTAGAGAAGGGTGGGGAGGACGCTAGGGTAGGGGCCGCACGAGAACTAGGTCGCGAGCCCGAAGCGCCCCACAAACGACACCCGATGGCCCCACTCACCCCGGATCCTCAGAGCTGCCCTTGAACCTCGCGGCGGGTCTGCGGAAAGTTCCTGGGTCAGGGACTGCGCGGCGCTCCTCCGGGTCCCCAGGACCGCGCTGGATCGGGCAGCAGGAAGCGCCCCCAGGCCTGGGATCTGAGCCCCAGCCAGCGCCCGGACGTGCCCCGGCTCCCCGGAGCCCGCGAGGCGGGAGCGCGCACGAGTGGCCGGGACGCGCGGCTCCGCTCCCGGCGCGCGGCGGTCGGTGGCTCTGGAATGCGCCGCTGCTGGGGACCGCCCCCGGAAAACCCCGGCCCAGCACTGCTCCTCCCCCAGCGCCCCCTGAGGGCTGCGGGGGAACAAGGAACCTGCAGGAGAGGGAAGAGACCAGGGTGTCTCGGGTTCACTTTGTCCCCTTGCCACACGCTCGCCCCGTGGCCTTAAATAGGTCACTTCGCGCTTCTCAGGGGTCTCCGCTCTTTGTATTGTAAAGTGAGAGGGTCGGCCTAAAATGTGTCCTCCAAGATCCTGTCCAGCTGCAGTCTAGACGTGGAAAAGTCTAGCAAGTGGTTTTGGATGGCGCAGCCAGGATTCAGGGTCCCCCCTGGCCTGCAGTGTACTGAGAGTAGGATCCTTAAGAGGCTTTGCCTCTCTGTAAAGTGAGAATAAAGTTTAGTGATGTTTTTGTGACTAGAAATACGCTATGGGAACTTAACTCTTATTTATATCAATAGCTTGTGGTAAAATTGGTTTCATTACGCATCATCTCCCTTAAAGTCACAGTTTCCAAGAACCTATCAAGGGCACTAAGTGAAGACTTACTGTATTCTTTCATTCAAAACTATTCATTGAATAACTCCTACCTGTGTTAGGTAGATAGTAAGGGATTCTGGGTCTCCTAGGGACAAAAGTGGGTGCTGTTGCCCCGATCTTAGTCCTGCCCCACCCTAATTCTCCATACCTGGGGGAGGAGGGAATACCCTACAGATCTGCCAATCAGAACTTCGCATGCCAGCTGCAAAAGAATGCAGAGGACTCTCTAGCCCACAGGCCAAGCAGCATGGGTACCATAAAGTCCAGAAAGTGACCTAGAACCCATATGCATAGTTTAGGCTCAGGTCATGTGACTTCCAACTGTCCAATCAGAGTGGTTCCATGGTGACCTCTGAACCAAGAGAGAGGTCCCTATCCAGGGACTATAAGATGCAGACCACAGCTGACCTCTCTCTTTGCCCTTCCTTTTGCTTACCCTGCTGCAACAATGGGCCCAGTCGTCATCTGTGGCATATGTACCATGTTCTGTAAACCTGTACCTTGCTCTTGCTCTGTAATTCTATCTTTCTTTCCTCAATAAACCTCATTTTCATGCTTGCCTAACTTTGGCGTGTCTGGTCATTCTTCGGCCATGGGCGTGCCAAGAACCAACATTTCAGGCCAGGCACGGTGGCTCACGCCTGTAATCCTAGCACTCTGGGAGGCCAAGGTGGGAGGATCGCTCAAGGTCAGGAGTTCAAAACCAGCCTGAGCAAGGGCGAGACCCCGTCTCTACTTAAATAGAAAGAAATTAACTGGCCAACTAAAAATATATAGAAAAAATTAGCTGGGCATGGTAGCACATGCCAGTAGTCCCAGCTACTCCAGGGAGGCTGAGGCAGGAGGATCACTTGGGCCCAGGAGTTGGAGGTTGCTGTGAGCTAGGTTGAGGCCATGCATTCTAGCCTGGGCAACAGAGTGAGACTTTGTCTCAAAAAAAAAAAAAAAAGAACCAACATTTCAGACTGAAACCTGACACCTGTTCTAGGTGTGAAGTAAGGCAAACTACCTTTATTTATGGTGCTTACCTCTAGTGGGAAAATATTCACAATAAGTAATTAAACAAATAAATAAATAAGCAGTATAATATCAGTCTGTGAAACCATGAAGAACATAATACAAGTCAATGAGATAGAGTGATAGACAATATTTTATCATGGAGATTATAGTTAATCTAAATTTCCTAAATTGTTTATATCATCAATGATTATGTTACTCTGTAATATATCAGTTTAAACATAATTTCCAGGGTCTTTAATTAACTTTGAGAACTTAGACTGACATTAAACCAAGTAAATTGGTGAATAATTTTTAGCTGCCTGGATAAATTTCTAAGGAAGATAGAATACAAAAGCATTGGTCACCAAGCCCAGCATGTGCACACATGCACACATCTTTGCCTCTTATTTTTGTATGTTTGACAGCAGATAAACCTTTGGGCTATAGTATTAATAATATGTATGTTCTATTTTACCACTGTAAGAATTGTAAAAGGGATATGTGGCCACAGGAAGTTTGATAATGATTGCTTCTGATCTTTGCTAGTTTGCTAAATGTTTGTATGTTTCACAATATTCTCAGTTACTTGCCTGCAGTTATTTCTGTGAGGAATTAAAAGTAGTTACATTTGTTAAAAGTTGTAATTTATATGGGCCATTGAAACTGTACTAAAAGCTTAAGTAGCAAAGAAACATGAATGTTCATGTACGATTATGAGTGTGGTCTGGCTTATCAAGGGAAAGAGTAAGTAATTTCATCAGGAAGTAAAATAAATGTGCCAGAATGTAAAGATTAGTAAAAATTAATATTTGAATGGGCAAGTTGTAGGAGCTCAAGGAAAAGAAAACTTTGTTTTCCTTGGTTTATAATATCTACAAATAATGAGTCTGGAAAGGAACAATGAAATATGTTAAAATTTTGACTAAACTGACTCTGTTTTAACAAGCTTACTTGTAAGACTTTTTTTTTTTTAAAGGATAGTGAAAGTTATTTTTAACTTCAGGGTAATTGGCCCAAATAGGAGCTATTATGTATTTAACCAGAATAACTTTATATGCTTTGTGCTCACTTTGTCATGCACTTGATTATTCAAAAATAAAACAAAACCCAAGCAAAAGTTCCTCTTTCTGAAATAGCTGATGTTCCTTATAATTATACCTTCCTTTATTTTTACTCAGTATTGTTGCTCTGGTTAATAGCTAGGCAACTACAACTACTCATTGTTCCTAGGGACCTACATTTCTGTCTTATGATAATGATGATTCTTCTTTGAAAATTCTTTTTAATGTTGCCTTGTCAAGATCAGTTCCAGAAATTAGAAAAATGTAATTGTTAATGTGTTTTTAACATGTCAAATCATCTTTGGTGCTTTCTGGATGGCTAAAATGCTAAAGGTTTAGTATTTTAGTCTCTCATCTTATATATTGTTATTCTCATTCACAAGCAAGCGGGATGCTACAATTAGCTAGGTATGTTTGATTGCTCCATATTTGTTTGTTTGCTTGTTTGTTTTGCAGACATGGTCTCTCTCTCTCTCTCATGGGTTAGAGTGCAGTGGCATCATCATAGCTCCCTGCAGCCTCAAACTTCTGAGCTCAAGTGATCAATCTGCTTCCCAAGTAGCTGGTACTACAGGGGCTCACTACCGTGCCTGGCTAATTTTTCTATTTTTTGTAGAGATGGGGTCTAGCTCTTGTTCAGGCTGGTCTCAAACTCCTGACCTCAAGGGATCCTCTCGCCTTGCCCTCCCAAAGTGCTAGGATTACAGGTGTGAGTCACCAGGCCCAGCTGCTCCATATTTCTTAATTGGCTTAATAACATTATAAGAATTGCATCATATATTAAGCCCACAAAATGAGACAAACGGTCCAATCAAAAAAGAAGTTCTATCTTCCCTATACTACTTTTTTTTTTTTTTTGAGACAGAGTCTCACTCTGTTGCCCGGGCTAGAGTGCTGTGGCATCAGCCTAGCTCACAGCAACTTCAAACTCCTGGGCTCAAGCGATCCTTCTGCCTCAGCCTCCCGAGTAGCTGGGACTACAGGCATGTACTACCATGCCCAGCTAATTTTTTCTATATATTTTTTAACTGGCCAATTAATTTCTTTCTATTTTTAGTAGAGACAGGGTCTTGCACTTGCTCAGGCTGGTTTCGAACTCCTGAGCTTGAGCGATCCTCCTGCTTCAGCCTCCCAGAGTGCTAGGATTACAGGCGTGAGCCACTGCGCCTGGCCAACAACAGATGCTTTCCTTCCATGCTTGCCTGAAAACTTCTGCTATAAGCTGAAGAGTCTTCACCAAAGAAAGACAGTCCCAAAACCTTGGTGGAAAAGATTTTACTAGGTACTCTAAACTGGAATAGCCTTATAGGGCCAGGCTTCTCAGTATCAACTGACATTCTAACCACAAGTAGACATCTACAGTCTGAACCACACAATGGAATCAGGATTGCTAGGACTCTTTTGAGTCCAGAAGCAAATGAACATAGAAGTATACTGCTGATCCAAGATTTGTGAGTCAAGAATAACTCACATAAGCCTAATAAGCTGATGAGGAAAATATAATCATGATTATTTGTTTGGGAATATTGCTAGATTTTTCCTTAATGTTCTACTTTCTGATGTGCATAAGAGAAAGTCTTTTTATCTTTCATTTTTATTTTTTGCTTTCTTCTTGATCTGTTGCTAACTCTCAATTTAGCAAACTATGCTTATGCAAACTGAAATGAAATATTTTTCAATAATATCTTATTCCCACTGACTCCTCTAAATTGAAGAGTAAATGCTTTTCTGAGTCCCTAGCTATGTAATTATTTGAATAGATTCAAAGAATCTGCCCTCCTCTTTACCAGGACATATTGAATAAGTCTATTATATAATCAAAGCCATCCAAACAGTTTTACATTTGAAAATAAATTTCATTTAACCAGCTATAATCACATAGCCACTAAGGAACAACAGTTGTACTTCCTTTGTGGAAGCAAGGCTACAAACCCTGCCAGGTGACTAGTCGCATAACTATTCTTTGGCTTACAAGCTCCCAGAATTATGCCAGTAAGATAGTAAGGAAGTTCACTCGCTGGCAGGCCAGCAAACTGAGCAAATGCTGAGGACCTTGAGAAAAGAGGAAGTCACTCAATTTTAAGGACTGCGTGTAAAACCTGATAGAAACTAATTTCTTTTCATCAAACTGATGCTCTTGAAGAAAAAATTTTTAAAAAATCTAATTTCTTGGCTTTGGTTTTCTGGCATTGGAATAGATGAGCAAAGGAGAGAAATTTTAAAATATCAATCATTACACTAGAAAATATTCATCTGATGCGAAAGAAAGTAGTAAAAGAGAAATAGAAGAGAAAATACATGAATGATATTTTTTAAAAAATATGAATGACATTCATATATAGGTTTTTCCCCCTGGGCCCTAAAGTAGATCCCTCATATGATGTACAATTTTTCCCTAAATTTTCACTAAATTGAGACACCACATGTCTAAAACTGAAGGGAAAAAATTAAAGATAATCTAATCCCAACTCCTCCTTTTACAGATGGGGAAACTGAGGCTTGTGGAAGTTCAGTGACTTGCCAAAGCCATCAGCTGGCAATTGTTGGAGCCAGAATGTGAACCCAGGACTGTCTGACTACTGAGCCTCAATTCTATGCCACTCTGCACTAACAATTTTGATCAGGGTCTGATTTTTCTAGGTCTTCCCTAAGTTCAAAATTCTGGTTGTAGTATTTTCCTTTCTATCATCAGCACCTAGGTGCACAATAAGTGCTCCACTAGTTGAATGAATAAATGAATGACAGGGTGATGAGACGTCAACCAGGACTCCTCTTTCCTGTTCTGAGGTTGTGCCCAAGGCAAGGTTGTATGCTTAGAAATCTATTGTATCAAGTCAGAGTTCTCCAGAAAAACAGAAGCAATACCAATTGGATGTGTATGTGTGCGTGAGAGAGAGAGAGAGGGAGAGAGAGTAAAGAGAGAGATTAATTTTAAGGAATTAGCTCAATGATTTTGAAGGCTGGCAAGTCCAGAATCTGCAGGGTAGCCCAGCAAGCTAGAGACTCAGGAAGAGGGGATGTTGCAGAGGGGATGTTTGAGTCCGAAAGCAGTCTCTTGGCAGAATTCCCTCTTCCTTGGAGGAGGTCAGTCTTTTTCTTAAGGTCTTCAACTGATCGATGAGGCCCACCCACATCACGGATGGTAATCTTCTTTACTCAAAGCCTACTGATTTAAATGTTAATCTCATCTCAAAAATACCTTCACAGCAACATCCAGATATGTTTGACCAAATATCTGGGTACAGTGGCCTAGCTAAGTTGGCACACAAAATTAACCATCATACTCATATCCCCTTCTGGCCACCATATGGTCTAAAGGAAAGCTTAACTAGGTGATGGTGTGTCTAGAATATAAAGTACTTCTAAAACAGGAACAAAAAAGGATTGTAAGAAAACAGGATATTTGGTCTAGAGATAAGGGGACTTTATCTCCCCTTATGGGAGGTGTGGGGTGTGGGGACTTTAAGCAAACCTCTGAGGTATGTCCTGAGACAGAGGGAGCAGACCTAGACTAGAGAATGTCAGTTGAGGAGATACAGATCTCAGTTCACCCTAAGAAAGAAGGTTTTAAGAAAACTCCCTGAAAGTGGACAGATTGGGCTGTCTCGGGACATGATGAGCTCCCCAGCACTGGGGGTATGCAAGCAGACAGATGCTGCAGAGCGGTCCCATTGGGACGGTGGAGGGCTGAGGGGACAGAGGCAAGTGGGTGCCATTGGCACAAGGTAAAGTCACTAAGCTGGCACCAAGCAGTACTAAACCATGGCTTCATGTCCTGGCTCTGTCACTAGTTTGCCATGTCACCTTGAGTGAGTCCCTTCCCCTTTCTAAATCTTTAGGCTTCAGGAGTGAGAAGAAGGGAGTTGAATTAGATACTCTCTGAAGTCACTTGCACCTCCAGAATTCTTTTGAAGTTCAAGGATCTTAAGGTTACTACAGTTTTAAGTTAAAAGCATGTCTGTATGGGGTGATCCGACTTGTTCCACTGGTGTCTGTGTCCTGCCTCAGGCATTAGCCACCCCCACCCCCTTTACAGTCCCCTAAACATCTCAGTTCTTCCCAAAAGTCAGGCAGTGGACATCAGGACTCCTGAGATTACTGGTCTCCCTGCCTTCCCCTTTCCCATTAGGAAAATTCCTAATGTTTTTTACTCTACAGATCCTTGGGCAAAACGCCCTCTTACTCTTTGGGGAAGCTCCACTTGCTTGCTAAGCCTCAAAAGAAATAAGCTTTTAGCCTGAAAATGAGATGCAAGAATTTTTATTTTAATTAAAACTTTTTTATTGCAGCTGAAATACCTCATCGAATTAATGATTAGGAAGGAAGGTAAAATGATGGAATTTTCCAAACATGTGGAATTTGAGATAAAAACAAGTTGCCCAGCAGACGGGAAGAAAGAAAAGGAAATGGAAGGGTTTCGTTTTACAGCTTTGAAGTGGAGTGATGGTCACGTGGTCTCATTAGCATGGTTATGATTATTTGAATCAATTATCATGGCTTAATTCCAATGTGTTCAATTATTACACAGCTATATAGCTAAGAGAGAACAGAATGTCTATTACTGACAGATAACTCAGTTCGGTCAGTGTAACTTTTGAAGTAAACTGTGGTCTCAAGAAAATACATAATAAAAAACATTTGCCTTTTTTTCCCAAAAAAACATTATTTACTTAAAAAAACACTTTTTTAGCATGTATTTTATAGCAAGGATTTTACACGCATTATACTGCTTAGTCCTTACAGCAATTCTATAGCGAAAATGTTATTAACCCCCATTTTACACTTGAGAAAACAGAGGCCCAAAGAGGATACGTTAACTTGTCTCGGATTACCCAACCAGTAAGTGGCAGGGCTGATTCGCAATGTTCTGCACCCGATTCTTCGATTCTTCGGTGTTAGGCCCTCTCTGCCTCTGTTTTCCACTCTGTGGAATGGAGTGATTCCTGCCCTAGCTGACGCCCGCTCAGATGTGCAAGCACAATCGGAGTGTGCATGCACATTGCACGATGAACAGGCACAATCAGACAGCTAGGTACATAATTATGACAGAGGGCAGAGGACAGTAACTGTGAGAATTTCAAGGAAAAATTACTGTTTTGAAACCTATGCAGTGCTACTAAATTTAAGAGAATACTGGTAAATTTTATTTATTGACTTTAAGCATGCACTTAAGTTTTATTTGTGCCTCCAGATTCTCCCTCCACACGCTTCTCCATCCCGCTCTGTGAACAGGAGGTGCATCCGTATGGACCACATGAGTGGGCCCTGTAGCAGACACTGCCAGTCCCAAACCCCTGGGGCTTTACCCACATCAGGGCTTCCCAGACTTCTAATTGCCAGAATCTGCATCTTTGTGTCTGAGGGTTTTTTCCAGAACCACAGAAGGCCAGTCTGCCAGCCTGACAGTCCGGAAGTATGCAGACATGAGCGCTCCTCCCCAGGAGTAGTCCTCAACCCAAGACTTTAGGGGTATAAATACCCCACTGCCTTCATCCTACGGTGGAATAATTCTTTTTTTTTTTTTTTTTTTGAGACAGTCTCACTCTGTTGCCCTGAGGCCAGGAGTTTGAGACCAGCCCGGGCAACACGGTAAGAACCGTCTCTACGAAAAGTACTTTTAAAAATTAGACAGGTGAGGTGGTGTACTCCTGTTGTCCTAGCTGCTGGCAAGGCGGAGGCGGGTGGGCAGATCCCTTGAGCCCAGGAGTCCAACACCGCAGGTGAGCTATGATCGCACCACTGTACTCCAACCTGGCAGTAGAATGAGACCCTGGCTCTATTAAATGAATGAATGAGTGAATAAATAAACTTTCCAGAAATGAGTTGGAAACAGCACCCAAGAGGAACTGATGAAAGTATGGGATATAACGGAAATCCCAATTGTCCAAAATAATTTTTTTTTAAAGTCATCTTGGTGCTCATAAGTAAGCTGGAGATCCAGGGTAACTTGAGACAAAGCACTTCCTCTCTCTGAACCTGTTTTCTCCCTTGTTAATGAGGGGATTGGACTATACTCTGTGGCCTAACAAAAAATACTTACAGAGCACTGATGGTGTGCCACGCTCTACCCGCTTCACTTTTATTAGTTCATTTTACCTTCTCAGTGAGGGGTGACGCTGTGTGAGAGCCCTTGGCACCGTTCCAAATGGGCTGGGCTCTAATACGCCAGCATCTCCTCCTCAGCCTGAGCTGGAGCACTGAAAATCTGATTAATGTGTTTAGCAACTGGCTGGCCCTTTCTCTGGGCCTCTTGTGAAATATGCTTTCCTGTGCGCGACAATCATCATGCTTTGTGTGTTGGAAAAAAGTGAATGAGAGACTGCACAAGTTAGCTTCATCTTTTTCTTTTAAACATAAAGGTAGTCCTTTCCTGGATGTTTTATTTTGACCTCAGGGATAAGAAACAGATAGTCTTGGTAATTTCTGAGGAAATAATTTGGCCAAGCCATGAAAGGGATTGTCCCCTGGCCCAAGCAGGGCCTCCCTCTTGCATGACTCCAAGCTGCACCCTTTCCATGGTAGTCTATATGTACATGACACCCCGGAGTTGGACATCGGGAAATCCCGTAGGCTCTGTCTTCAAAATACAGCCAGAATCCCTGATCCATGGCACTGTCACCTCTTGCCTGGATCACTATAGCAGTCTCCCGACTCCTGATTGTTTCTTTGTCTAAACAGTCCATTTCCAAAACAGTGTCCAGAGTGACCCTTGTAAAATGTAGGTTAGATCACGTCATTATTCTGCTTGGAATCCTGCAATGGCTCCACATACCCCTCAGAGCAAAAGCCGTTCAAGATCCTACTTGAGGTGCTCCCCCAATACCTCTGGGACCTCATCCCCTAAGCCCCTCCCTCTGGCTCATTCCCTGGCAGACCCACAGGCCTCCTTGCTATTCCTAGTTAGGCCTGAGAGACTTTGTTCAGCCCCTGCCTGGATGGCTGTTCCCCCCGATATGCCCTTGGCTCTCTCCCCACCTGCTTCAAACCTTCGCTCAAATCTCACCTTCTCTGGAGACCCTTCTTTAACAAGGGCCAGCCAAGTGTAGCAAAACTAAGAAACTTGGAACCAAGACCTAAGTTCAAACCCCAGGTTCATCTCTGTCTTCCTTCTATCTTAAAATGAGTGGTGCGGATTAGTTAATCTGTAAGGTCCCTTTTGGCTCTGCTGTTCCATGATTTCACTGAGAGCTACGCCCCTTGAGTCAGTCTGAGCACCCAGGGGTGAGTCGGCACAAACGTGGAAGATGATGAGTGAATTAGGGAGGGCATGGCCATGGGCTGTCTCCTGTCGCAGATATGAATTAACTGATGTGGTGTGAAGCAGGGAACTGTATTTATGGAATTAGAAAACAGAAACCTGTACCAGGAGCGAGGAAACCTGTGGGGATGTCCCTTTGATTCTCTGGGCCTCGTTTTCTCTATCTGAAAAATTCTGGGGTTGAACTAGAATTTTTCTAGTATATGATGATTCAAAGTAATCCAGCCCATGACACCAGGAGGCTGTATGGAAGGCATCAGCAAAGTCTGACCCACAGGCCAAATCCAGCCACTCTGTTTTTGTGCAGCCTGCAAGCACCACTAAAGCATGCTGGCACCGTGAGCCTTGGAAACCAAGCCGGTGTCCTCCTGCACCGGTTTCTTCCTTTGCTCTTAGTATCCGTCACCCATGCCAATAGTATGCTCTTAGTATCTGTCCCCATGCCACCTACACACTGGGGATTCTGCTGCTGGCAACCACCTGTCACTGAACTGTGGAATCTCAGTCTGCCCAAATTGAGACAGCCACAGTCGCTGGGAGGAAAGAAGGGTGCTAGGAGCTAGGTGTTACCAGGGAAAAGAGGTAAACTGACCTCTCTCTCTCCTCTCCCACTTTTCTCCACCCACTCCCCACTAGCCCTTCTTCCTCAGGCCCTCTCTCCAACTGGGCACAAAGTGTGCCCATCGCCATGCAATTGGCAATCCAGAGGAATGGGACAAAAGCTTTCTCTCTTGTTATATAGTTATGCCTTGGCCTGCAAAGCCCAAAATATTTACTATCTGGCCCTTTTCAGAAAAAGTTTGCCAACCCATTTGCTATAGCATAATCTGTTAGAGAGTAGGGTGTGGAGTTAGATGACGTGAGTTCAAATCCTACAACTTCTTATCAGTGTGACTTTGGGCAAACCTCTCTGAGCCAGTTTCCTC
This sequence comes from Lepilemur ruficaudatus, assembly GCA_963574885.1. Classification (NCBI taxonomy): domain Eukaryota; kingdom Metazoa; phylum Chordata; class Mammalia; order Primates; family Lepilemuridae; genus Lepilemur; species Lepilemur ruficaudatus. The sequence goes on from CAUYRT010095226.1 coordinate 18,698, forward strand.
ACCTGTAAAACTGAGTTAATAATCATAGTATCTGCCTTAGAGGGTGGTTGTATGTATGTCAGGTAACTTGCAAATAATACCTATCAGGTAATGTTAGCAAATTTAGCAATTTGTGCATGTAATAAATATTCCCAGATGTAAAAGTCATCAAAATTTTTGCATTCCTACTCTGGGCCAGACCCTTTGCCATACTTTCACGGAATGCATGGTCTAGAAGGAACATAGATTTATTTTAAAAATGAAGGCAATGCAGTGTGCATGTTACTCTAACAGGACACAGTTGTGGGACAACAGCAAGCATGGTCAACTCCCTCTTTATAGGGTCAGACAAGGTTTCACAGAGGAAAACACCTACAAGTTGTCAAACAGATAAATAGGTTATGCCTGGCTGAGGGAACTGCATGGACAGGGCCCCGAAGGCATAAAAGGACACTGCATATTCTCAGTGCACCAGCAAGAGCCAGCTAGCTAGGCCTTGAGTGCAGTGGGAGGTGTCTGGAAGATGAGGCTGAAGAAGCAGGCAGGTTGCAGATGCTGGAGGCCATATACAGTAGCCCAAGAGTTTGGAAGTTTGTTCTGCAGGTGACGAAGAGCCGCTGAAGGAAGCTAAACAACAACAAAAAAGGGTCAAGAACAAAATACAGTTTTTAGAAAGACTACTCTGGCCCAATGTAGACAACAAATTGAGTAGCAGTCAGGAAGCTGCAGGAAGTCCAGGAGAAAAATTCTAACGCTCTGAAGTAAGGCAGTGGCTGAGAGCGTGAAAAGAGGCATTGTTAGAGCTGTTCTGGAGGTAGAATCAAAGGAAGGAGCCTCAGGAAGCTCCCAGGCTTTTGGCCAGGGCAGCTAGGTGTAGGTAAGGGCATAGTTACAACAGAACCACCAGGTATATGGGAAAAGATAAGAAACTTTGTAAAAAAACAATTCAAGGTCCAGTCCATGGGAAAAGTTCCCAGAATGAAGGCAGGCCCGCAGCCGTTTGCTTCCTTTGCTTGGGAAACAAGCTCTAGCCGGGCCAACACCACATTTCCTGGGCGGGGCCCTGAGAGGGGCCAGGAGGAGTGTTGATGAAACAGCAGCTTGTTTTTCCTCCCCCTCTGTTCACTTACTATGACTTTAGATGAGTGTGCAGATAGAGTCAATGCAAGACAACCTATGATTAATGCAGTTTGCAAGCAGGAAACCAAAAGCGGGGAAGGCAGCCCCGGCAGGCGGCCAGCGTTGGTCAGAGCAGTACTCCAGGATTCCTGAGCTGTAGCGGACCGGAGGAGCCTTTTACGTCAGAGACGAAATTCAGGCCCCTCCACAAGATCTCATGTGACCAAAAATCTGACTAACTCCCAGTTTTTAAGTTGTTACTGTGAATTCACCGAAGGAGTCCTTTTTTTTTTTTTTTTAAACTGATAGGGTCTGATTCTGTCACCCAGGCTGAAGTGCAATGGTATGATCATAGCTCACTGCAACTTCAAACTCCTGGGCTCAAGTGATCCTCCTGCCTCAGCCTTCCAAGAAGCTACGACAACAGAAGTGCACCACCATCGCCAGCTAATTATTTTTAATTTTTGTAGAAAAGGGGTCTCACTGTGTTACCCAGGCTTGTCTTGAACTCCTGACCTCAAGTCATCCTCCTGCCTCAGCCTCCAAAGTGCTGGGATTATAGGCATGATCCCTGTCTGAAGTACTCTTTAGAAAAATAAAAACCACCTTGGGTTTTTCATACTTGGGATATTTAGGGGTAATTTTTTACATGTGCCTAGTACTTCATAGCTTACAAAGAGCTTTCACAGCATTGATGATTTTTTATTTTCACCAAGACAGTGATTATTTTTCCCATTCTATGTTATGAAACAAGACTCAGAGGTGTAAATGTTTTTTTCAAGATCACATAGGTAAAAGATGCCAAAACTATTCACTCAGATTTGATAATATTCCATATGGGCAAAACAGTGGGAAAATAACATCTCATACACTTACGGTGAGAGTGTCAGCTTTGTACAAGGGCTCATTGCCAATATTTATTAAATGGGGTTACTGTTTGATCTGGCAGTTCAACTTTTGGGTCTCTGTCTTAGCCTGAGCTCCCATAGAAAGCAGAGCTGAAAGTGACAGCTTGCAGGCAGGGAGCCAATGCTGAGAAATGATCCCAGTGAACTGGAGTGAGCGCAAGGCCTAGACTCTGAGCCAAGTGAGAGCAGAAAGTGTCTCATTTATCCCTGGTTCCCTCCCCAGCACCTGGCACATAACAGGGACCAGATAATTGTCCACTGAATTGTTCAAAAACCAGTCCTCTAAAGAGTGTCTGTTTCACATGGACTCAGCTCAAGTCTGTGGCCTCTCTGCACCTGCAGGCTCTGGGACTTCATTTTACCAGGGGAGATTAGTTCAGGAAAAGGGAGTCAAACTAGCAGAGACTAGTCAATAAACCACACAGCAAAGAATTCATTAACATGGAGAAATAATATATTTTTTCTAAGAACAAAAGCCACTTATGGAAACTAAATCAGTACCAGGTTGTTGCTTGGTGAACAAAAGTTCAGAGTAAATGCAATTTAATGACTTTTAGGCTTAAATTGTTAAAGTGTGACATAAGTTGTGAGATAATTTATATACATATATATGTACATGAAAGCTCTGTTATGTGGACGGAAAAAATCCAAACTCTGAAATATTTAAAAGAAGTTTATTCTAAGCCAAATTTGAGGACCATGACCCGGAGCCACTCCCAAGAAACCTTGAGCAAGTGGACTCGAGGTGGTT
>CAUYRT010095228.1:0-100582 GCA_963574885.1 Lepilemur ruficaudatus
CTTTATTGAAGTGTAATTTGCATATCATGTCTTTACTCCATTTTAAGTGTACAATTAAATGGTTATTAGTAAATTTACCAAGTTGTACAGCTATTCACATAAATCAGTTTTAGAAGATTACCTACCCCCTATTGAGACCCCTAATACCCATCCCCAAATACATTTCAAGCATGCCCCTCCCTTTCACAGTGCTCACCACATCTCTCAGATGTGGGTCTACCCTCCACCCCCCAAATCCCTAGTGAACACCACCACCATTTGAGCCAAAGCAATCTTAAGCAAAAAGAACAAACTGGGAGGCATCAGTCTTCCAGACTTCAAGTTGCATTATAAAGCAATAATAATCAAATCAGCTTTCTATTGGCACAAGAACAGAACCATTGATCTTTGGAACAGGACTGAGAATCCAGAGATGAAACCGTATGCATACGGTAACCTAATCTTTGATAAATCAGACAAAAATATACATTGGGGAAAAGAATCTCTTTTCAATAAATGGGGCTGGGAAAACTGGATAGCTACATGCAGAAAAATGAAACTGGATCCCTACCTCTCATCTCTCACAGAAATACACTTAAGATGGTTAACAGACCTAAACCTAAGGCAGGAAACCTTAAGAATCCTAGAAGAGGATGTTGGGAAGACTCTTTCAGCCATTGGCCTAGACAAAGAATTCTTGAAAAGACCGGCAAAACACTTAATGCAGCAACAAAAATAAACAAATGGGATCTAATCAAATTAAAAAGCTTCTGCACAGCCAAAGAAACTATTACTAGAGCAAATAGATAACCTACAGAATGGGAGAAAATATTTGCTCTCTACACCTCCAACAAAAGTCTGATAACAAGAATCTATCTAGAACTCAAAAGAATTAACAAGAAAAAAATCAAACAACCCCACTTATAAATGGGCAAAGGAGGTACCTTTGGTTTTTAAAGAAAGAAACGCTTAAATTGAATGAGACAAGAAGGGTCTGCAAGAAAGGTCTATACCTGCCTGGCATGCTTTATCAGTGCCCTGTCTGCACACACATTGCCATGTAAAGTGAGCCATTGTCTGTAAACCAGGTGGTTTGTTCCTGATATGTAATTCAGTGGGACATTTTCATCTTTAAATAATCCTATCTAAACTGTCACAATTCTTAGAAGAATCACTATAAAGACAAAACTATTGCAGGTTTTTGCTCTTGTGAAAAAGAGAGACCACCATTTATCTAGCAGATTCGACAACATAGATGACTTAAAATATTGTGATTCTATCTTGGGGACATAAAATCCATTCATCAACTTAAAATATCCTCTTTAGGACCAATACATCTTTCCCTTCTAGCCGAATGTTTTTTTATGATGATTATTAACCCATGCTATTCTCCTTTAAATAATCTAGATTATTAGTAAATATTTAATATAAAATATTCTCCCCAAATTCATTAAACTTATTGCCTAATCATTCTAGCAGACCCACAGATTCCAAGCATATTGTTGTAGCATCTTTTTTCTGATAATTACTAATAATTATTATGTATCAAATGAGTCCAATCATCCCAAAAGTTTTCTATTTCAGAATATTAAAATTTTCTAAATATTGTCATTTTACAAAAAACAAATATATTCTTCAAAGTGTTATTAATCTACTTCAGAAAAATCCCAGAGTTGAAAGTGAGATTGCAAAATAACAGTAATAAGCATTTTAAAACAGACACAGTGGTAAGAGTTGCTAAGGAAACTTTATTTTCACAGTTTTGCCTTAAAAAAGCAAAAATTTAGAAGGAAATCATTTGGGTTCTGCTGGAGTCTGAATGTGTTCCCCCTCAAAATCACGTTAAAACGTTATCACCAATGTGACAGTATTAGCAGTTGGAACATTTAGGAGGTGATTAAATCATGAGGGCAGAGCCCTTGGGATTAGCACCTTTATAAAAGAGGTGGGAGAGAGGTGTTCATCATCTGCCGAGTGAAGATACAGCAAGAAGCACCAATTTTGGAAGCAGAGAGCAGCCCTCACCAAACACCTAATCTGCCAGTGCCTTGATGTTGGAATTCCCAGCCTCCAGAACTGTGAGAAAATAAATTTCTGTTCTCTATAAATTATCCAGTCTCAGGTGAACTATGAGAGAGAGATCTTAAATTATCTCAAAATGTACCTCTATTCTTAACTTTCATTTAGTATAATTAATTAAGGATGGTAGCTGTATGAATTACAAGGTCAGGCTGCATTACGACCAGAAATGGTTTATTCTGCACATAAGTGTATTAGGCAGTATGTCTGCAATAGGCCGTAAAACTAAAGAAGGTGACAGCCACGTGCCAAATGGCATTTCCTATTTTACAGGCCCTGGATGGCCAGAGACTTGATATCTGTATCCCTGAGCAATATCTCGCTTGGTCGAAGCACTCTAATTTTTATGTTACTATTAAGATTATTGATTTTTAACATTATCTTTTCCAACTAAGAAACTAATTTCCATGTGCATCAGGGCACTTAGTAAATGTGTAGCTGTCTTTGACTCAGTTCTTTCCATAATCTTCCATTGGTCAAGGAGAAGGGGAGGACTGACCTGGCTCGAGTAACAGCCAAGAAGTACAGTAACAGGACAGAAGTGGGGTGGAAGGAGGTAAAAAGGAAGAAGTGATCAGGTAAAACTAACCCCAATAATGGGAGGCCCTGGATTTAGAGGCAAACTACACACATGTAGGTGAGATTTAGTACAGAAACCAAAGCAATAGTCAGGGAAATGAAGGAATCAACAGTGCACCAAAGATACATGAAGATTACTTTAAACTGAAAACGTGTGAACAGAAATCAGCCACTGAAACAATTACTATAGAAACTTAAGCAGTGCCTCCTGAAAATACAGCTACCATTGACCCACCCTCAGAAGGAAGATGAGCCTTAGCACCAGGAGGTACAAATTCAGCTGCCATTAATGTCCTCCTAGGAGCTCCCAGCCAGGGAGGATGCTGCCCATTAATGTCAGGATGAAAAAGGCCAATAGACTTTGTTATATTTTCCCGCCAAAGCCCTAAAACTCTTCCCTTTAGTTAAGCTGGTATATAAATCCATACCTCTGGCTGTTCAGTGAGCCACTCCTTGCCAACTGCTTCTGCCTACGTGTGAAATACACTTTTCTCCTGTTAGTCTGTTGTCAATTAATGTACAGACCCCTATCAGTTCGACCTAAGTTCTAAGCTGGTAGAGGAAAAGTTTTCCCCCCAACAGAACCTTAGCTTAAAAAGGCCAGAGATGGGATTTTAAGCTAAATATTTGGGAACAACAATAACAAAAAATAATAATGAGCAAATATGTTTGGGATCAAAGATGGCAGGTGAGGCAGGAGGGTCAGGAATGTGATCATGTACCTCAAACATCACTGACATTTATGGGCAGGCAGGACCATGACGTTGACTAGGACACTACAGCTTAAAACAAGAAGACTAAATGAAATAACCAAAGCCAAGATGGGATGGATATCTTTTGTTCAGAAGAAATCTTCTTTAATGCAGTTTACATTGCCTCATGCATTAAAATGTACCTCCTTTGTGAATCGTCTAACAAAACTCTATAAGAAGGTTTAATTAAGACTATGAAATTTTTCTATCATCACAAAGTAAAATATAAAAAGTAAAAGGCAACAACAATAGAAGGGTAAGTGTTATAACAGGTACTTTCTTGAAATATAACTTTAAAGCCTTGAAAATAATCAACCAGTCCCTTACTTAAGTAGGATAACCATAAGGATATGAATAGAACAGCAGGGTAGCATCTTTTTTAAATGCCTAGAGAATAAAAATGCACAGCCTTGCTGAATGAATATCCAAGAGGCAAGGACACTCTCTAAAGTTCAAATTCATCTAATTCTCTGCTCTCTCTTACATTAAGGCCAAAAATGAATATTAACCATTTTTTATTAACTATGACCCCCATTTATTAAATACTAAAACCTGCTAGTGCAAAATGTGATATGTATTTTGCAAATTGTGCATAAAAGTTATGCAGATAAATTTATAATAGGATTAATAAAATATATAAACTTCTACCATTCTAGCATTAAGTTGTAAATTTAACAATCTTAACCACTAAAATTAAGAACTTTGTAATGTTATTTGATCGCCACAGTGGGTAGTAATCATTAGCACAGTCAGTGTAAACCAGACTTGGAAGAATAGGTACTTTTCCCAGTAGGAAAGACCAGTACCACGAAGAACGAAGAAAGGTGGAGAAAACAGTCTGAGTTTCTATGAGAGCCAAATGTTTCACCTCCAGAATTCTTATTTGGTTTGGTTTCATCTTTCTGAAATTTTATTACCTGACCTTCAAGTTTGGCTCATCTCCATATGGATTTCTAATTATCAACAAATCAGAAAATATTTAAAAAATATCTCTGGCTATTTTAAATATTTTAAACATTTAAAGATATTTAAATGCTTAAAGATTTAAAGTAATTACTGGGGAAAGAGAAAATACCTAAGAGTGGGTTAGTTTCCTTAAGGGGTTTATAATACAGCTAAGAACATGAAACTGATAAATATAAAAATAGATACTTCCAAACTGCCCACCCAAGAGTAATGACCTTGGGGGAGAGCTAATCAGTGTGGCTGGGAAGACTGGGCTTGCAGAGTGTTCAGGTAGAGAGAGAGTGTGAGGAGTCTCACAGTCAGAAGAGTGAAAGTAGAACAAAAGCAATGGAGAAAAAATGGTTCTGATTGAGACACTCTCACGACTGGTGCAAATCAGCCTAGCTAAATGCAAACAGAGCATCTTTCTCAATAAATCATGGGTTTGTTTGGGGAGAGAAATGCCGTTGCTTTCTAGACCTCTTGCCTTCCTCAACAAGTTTTGTTTCCTTATTTATAAAAAGTATTGATAGCTTAGCTAAGAACTAATCATAGAAGAACAAAAATCCTGACTATTAACTCCTGTGTTGGTCACTGAAAAAATAAAATAGAATGATTACATATGATTTAGATGTGTTAACATAAGAGGACTTAAAGGTTTGATATTTTAAAAGTTTTACTCTTGACTCTGCCACTAACTAGCCATGTGAACTTATTTTGACCCTCAGTTATTTCATCAATAAAATCAGAGGACTCAATAGCATGATCACTGAGCTTTCTCCCTGCCCTAAAGTATAGTTGGCCTTCTGTATCCGTGGTTTCCACATCCAGGAATGCAACTACCCATACATCAAAAACATTTGAGGAAAAAATAAAGACTAGTTGCGTCTGTATAGAACATGTACAGACATTTATTCTTATCTGCTAAACAATACAGTATAACAACTATTTACATAGCATTTACATTGTCTTAGGTATTCTAAGTAATCTAGAGATAATTTAAAGTACACAGGAGGGCTGGCCATGGTGGCTTACGCCTGTAATACCAGCACTTTGGGAGGCCAAGGAGGGAGGATTGTTTGAGGTCAGGAGTTTGAGACCAGCCAGAGCAAAAGTGAGACCCGGTCTCCACAAAAAAAAACAGAAAAATTGGCTGAGAGTGGGGCACGTGCCTGTAATCCCAGTTACCTGGGAGGCTGAGGCAGGAGGTTCGCTTGAGCCCAGGAGTTTGAGGTAGCAGTGAGCTATGATGATGTCATTGTACCCTAGCTCAGGCAATAGGGTTAGACCCTGTCTCAAAAAAAATAAATAAATAAAAATTAAGTATATGGGAGGATGTGTGTAGCAGGGACTTGAGCCCTGAGGATTTGAGCATTATGGATTTTGGAATCCAAAGGAAGTCCTGGATACAGAGGGACAACTGTACAAGGATTATGGTTTAATATTTAGAAATATTAAACAACCTAGAGTGATTTTTAAAATTCTTGTATGAATGTGGAGTAGTGGCTTTTAAAATAATACTTACATTTTGGCCCACTTATCAAGTTCTTCTTCAATATATGTTTTAACCATTTTTGGTTGAAGGCCAAGAGAATTTCCCAAGAAATAGATGGCATTTTCATCCTTATTCACTAAAGATAAATCAACTGGAACAGAAGAAAACATAAAAAAAAAATGCTTATTGAATCAACATTCTTCCATTTGGTATTGTTAATCTGGGACAAACAATTAACAAAATTAACTCAAAGAAAGATAATAAATACCTAATAATTACTCCTGGGGGTAACATCAGGTTCTCTGAAAAATTGGTGAACCTTTGCATTTTTTAAACCTATAAGAGATTGTTGTAGTGATCTTTCATGTTTATTGAGCTCCATGAGGAAATCTAAATTAGCAACTACTTCCAAGCATAAATAGCCAAAGGCAATAGAAAAAAGTTAAAAATAGATTTTTTATAAGAAATACATCAGTCAATCTAATCATATTAGAAAGTTACCAGAATTTAGGCAAGTACTAACCATTTGCAATAACTAGCATTGTAGATGTGGTAAATTTTAAAAATCTAAAGAAATTATTTACAACGCTGAAGATGTATTGGATTTATACTTTTTTTCATTCTCTATCTATACATAGATGTATAGTATTAATGTATATATAGGCAGAGATTGTTCTCTATATTTACTTCTTATTCAAATAAATAAGAACTTTGGTGATTTGTTCTTACAACTCACCCCTGACTGCAAATATTCCAATCCATGTCCTTAAAACACAATCCAGAAATGCACACATTTACAATCACAATTGTAAACTACTGAGTTTTCTCTTAATTCTATGGGATAAAAGGACTTACACTTCTTGCTGATATTTCATTGGAATCATTTTGTACTATACTGTTCTTTACTTCAGACTACTTAATAAACCTTTAAAGATCTTTTACAGACATACCATCTATGTCAACCTCATCATTTTTATAGATACTGTGCCTCTTCTTCACTGGCATTTTTTAAAGCTCACTTATAAAAGAGGTGCAAATATTGTTTGCACATGTGCACCACAAGGGTTCTCTTGGCTAGGGTACTCATGTGCTATACCTCAGGGTCACATACGACTCAGGGCTTCCAATACTCCAGGTGGTCATATCGATTATTATTGCCTCATCAATCATTACGGATAGTCATCTCAGGCTTCCTTATAGCTAGAGTCAAGTGTAGCGCTTTCTTTATACAACCCTTGAGAATGTTTGGGTTCTAGGTGCAGACACACTTCCCAGTTCTTCAGTGACAGCTGCCTGACTCTTACACAATTCAACTTCTTATAGATTCTGTTAGTCAGCTTATTTAATTGAGGGAGAGTGCCCTTTCTGAAGCATTTATTATATTTATCCTTTTCTTCCAAAGCCAAGTCAGGATTGATATACACAAGTCATTCCTGTCCTTCAGGATAATTTCTATCTACAGTGCTGACAATTTTTTTTCCTGCATATTGAGGGTATGATGTTCTGCCAAAATAGTTATTGTAGAAATGATGGTATTGCCACATTTCTTTTCTTCGAAGTAGGTGTTGCCAATTAGGGCATACATTTTTGCAGTTTCTCAATGGTCTTCTTGGTTTTTGACCTCACGTTAATGGCCTTTTTACAAAGGTCATAGAGCTTACTGTAACCTCCCTTTTCAATGTAAAGTTCTGCTTGATTAACACATGCCATGTTAGTGGGTCCCAAAATTTTGGTTAAGTCATAATGCCTCAAGACTGTCACTAACTCTTCTTGCAGGCACCATTTTTCACCTTTTTCTTTCAGTGTCTTTGTGTTTTGTTCTCTGGAATATGTTCCTCCATTGCATTTTTCTCCATCCTATTCTTGGGAGAAAGAAGAGAATGAGGGATCTCAATTTCTTCTTCTTAATCCACACTGTTGAGATCTACTCTGAGAAAGAGAGAGATGTCATGATCTGAGTATCGCGTGGTTTTGTGTGCAGATGAGACCATTTGCAGCATTTGTTCTATGAATCCCCAGCAGGCAGGATTTCCAAGCAGCATTCTTGTTCTAAGCAAGGCAGGGCAAATCTTTTCTATAAAAAGCCAGAGATTAAATATTGCAGAGCTTTGCAGGTTACCTCCTCCCGACTAGAGATCTCCAATCTCCAGTTCCCTGAAGCAGTTAATACACGCTTCAGCTGCAATGCCTCATTTCTGTTATTGTGGCATGAAAAAAGCCATAGATAATTCATTAACAAATAAATGTGGCAGTGACCTTCCATAACTTTATTAAAAAGAAAAAAAAAAAACTTTGTTGAGCCCTCTCCAAGACTTACTCCTCAAATTCTGGCACAGTTGGGCATGTTGAAAAAATTCATAAATTCCCTCTATCAATCCAGTCTCCACATTCTGGAAACCCTTCTTTTAAGCTGGAAATACTTGCTTCATGGTACAAGCTCTCTGACTTAGTTCACTAGGACTTCTGTAACAAAGTCCCATAAACTGGGTAGCTTAAACAACAGAAATGTATTGTCACACAATTCTGGAGGCTAGAAGTCCAAAATCAAGTAGTTGCCAAAATTGCTTCCATTTGAGGGCCGTGAGGGAAGAATTTGTTCTAGGTCTCTCTCTCCTTGGCTTGTAGATGGCCATTTCCTTGTGCGTGTGGCGTTCTCCTGTATACCTGTCTGTCTCCAAATTTCCCCGTTACAAGAACATGATGTCATACTGAATTAGCTCTTTTTCTTATGAGGTCCTTTTTGTGAGTTCATTAGAAACCCCCAACCTCCACTTCCCTGAAGTAGCGAATACACACTTCGGCCGATGTCGTATAATCCGACCCGCTACCACTGCTTCCCGCCTCATGCAGTGTTATTTCCAGACTCTTTTTGGTAAAGTTACCGCATCCCAACTAGCAAACTTCTCAGGTATATAGCTTTTGAAGTAACTTAAGCTCAACTACTTTTTACTGGGTTCACAATTCAAAGGATACATAGGCATGCCTCAGAGAGACTGTGGGTTCCATTCCAGACCACCACAATAAAGCACATATTGCAGTAATGACAGTTACATGAATGTTTTGGTTTCCAAGTGCATATGAAAGTTATGTTTGCACTACACTGTAGTTTATTAAGTGCACAATAGCATTATGTCTAAAAAAAGATGTACACACATGAATTAAAAAATAACTTTATTGCTAAAAAATTCTAATGATCATCTGAGCCTTCAGAAAGTTGTAATGTTATTTGCTTTGATATGGATGGCTGCTGACTCTTCAGGGTGGGGTTTGCTGAAGGTTGGAATGGCTGTGGCAATTTCTTAAAATAAGACCACAATGAAGTTTGCCACATCAATTGACTCTTCCTTTCATGAAAGACTTCTCTGTAGCACAGAAGGTAATTTGATGAGATTTTATCCACACAGCTTCTTTCAAAATTGCAGTCAATCCTCTCAAACCCTGCCATGGCTTTATCAATTAAGTTTATGAAATCCTTTCATGTCTTTTGAACAACCTTTAAGATATCTTCACTAGAAGTAGCTTCCTCCTCAAGAAATCACTTTCTTTGCTCATCCAGAAGAAGTAACTCTTTGTCAGTTTGAGTTTTTCATGAGACTGCAGCAATTCAGTCCCATCTTCAGGCTCCACTTCTAATCCTAGTTCTCTTGGCATTTCCATCACATCTGCAGGTACTTCCTCCACTGAAGTCTTGACCCCTCAAATCATCCAGGCAGGTTGGAATCGACTTCTTGCAAACTCCTAAAATGTTGATATTTTGACCTCCTCCCATGAATCACAGATGTTTTTCATGGCATCTATTATAGAATGGTGGATTCTATTAAGGTTTTCAGTTTGCTTTATCCAGATCTATCACAGTAATCACTAGCCATAGCATCTATAGCCTTATGAAATGTATTTCTTAAATAATAAGACTTTAAAATGCAAATCATTCCTTGATCCATGGGCTGCAAAATGGATGTTGTGTTAACAGGCATGAAAACCACTTTAACCTCCTTTTGTGTCTCCCTCAGGGCTCCTGGGTGACTCGGTGCATTGTCAATGAGCAGTAATATTTTGAAAGGGACCTTTTTTTTTCTTTGACCAGTTCTCAACAATAGGCTTAAAATATTCAGTAAATCCCACTGTAACAGATGTGCTGTTATTCAGGCTTTGTCGTTCCCTTCATAGAGCACAGGCAGAGTGTATTTAGCATGATTCTTAAAAGCCCTAGGATTTTCACGATAATAAACGATCATTGGCTTAATCTTAGAGTCACCACCTGCATTGGCTCCTAACAAGAGGGTCAGCCTGTCCTTTGAAGCTTTAAAGCCTTGAAGCCAGGCATTGTCTTCTCTTCTCTATAAAAGCCCTAGATGACCTCTTTTTCCAATAGAAGACAGTTTCTTCTGTATTGAAAATCTGCTGATTTGTGCAGCCCCCTCCATCAAGGATCATAGCTGGATCTTCAGGATATTTACTGTCGCTCCTGCATCTGCACTTGCTGCCTCGCCGTGCACTTTTATGTCATGGCGACGGCTTCTTTCCCTAAACCTCATGAACCAACCTCTGCTGGCTTCCAACTTTTCTTCTGCAACTTCTTTACCTCTCTCAGCTTTCATAAGATTAAAGAGAGTTAGGAGCTTGCACTGGATTAGGCTTCATTTAAGGGAATGTTGTGGCTGCATTGATCTTCTATCCAGACCACTCAAACTTCCTTCATAGCAGCAAGAAGGCTGTTTTGCTTTCTTAGCCTTCATGTGTTCTCTGGAGTAGCACTTTTAATGTCCTTCTAGAACTTTTCCTTTGCATTCACAGCTTGGCTGCTTGACGCAAATGGCCTAGCTTTCAGCCTGTCTCAGCCTTTGACATGCCTTCCTCACTAAGCTTAATCATTTTGAGCTTTTGATTTAAAGTGAGAGATAATGCGAGTCTTTCTTTCACTTTAATACTTAGGGGCCATTGTACAGTTATTGATTGGCTGAATTTTAATACAGTTGTGTCTCAGGGAAAAGGGATGTGTGAGGAGAGGGAGCGAGACAGGGGACTGGCTGGTCTGTGGAGCAGCCAGAACACACACAACATTTATCAATTAAGTTCGCTGTCTTATATGGGGGTGATTTGTGAAGTCTTAAAACAATTACGGCAGGAACATCAAAGATCACTGATGACAGATTACCGTAACAGATATAATAATAATGAAAAAAAGCTGAGCATAGTGGCTCAAGCCTGTAATCCCAGTGCTGTGGGAGGCTGAGGAGGAGGATCACTTAAGGCCAGGAGTTCAAGACCAGCCAGGGCAACATAGTAAGACCCACCATCTCTACAAAAAAAAATACTAAAATTAGGTGTGGTGGCACATGCCTGTGGTCCCAGCTACTCAGGAGGTTGAGGCTGGAGGATCACTTAAGCCCAGGTCTAACTTGAGGTTACAGTGACCTATGATGATGCCACTGTACTCTAGCCAGGGATACAGAGCAAGACTCTGTACAATGAAAAATAATGAAAAAATTTAAAATATTGTGAGAATTACCAAAATATGACACATAGATGTGAAGTGAGCACACGTTGCTGAAAAAAAATGGTGCCTATAGACTTGCTTAAGGCAGGGTTGACACAAACCTTCCATTTGTAAAAAAACACAGTATCAGTAAAGTGCAATAAGGTGAAGCACAACAAAATGAAGTATGCCTGCATGCCCCATTAATATACCCATGGTTGGCATAATAATGAAGCTTTTTGTTTGTGTGTTTGTTTTGTAGACAGCATCTCTGTTGCTTAGGCTGAAGTGCAGTGGTGCAGTCATAGCTCACTGCAGCCTCAAGTTCCCGGGCTCAAATGATCCTCCTGCCTCAGCCTCTTGGGTTGCTGGGACTACTGGTAAGTGCCACCGCACCAGGCTAATTTTTAAATTTTTTGTTGAAAAGAGATTTCACTGTGTCCCTCTGGCTGGTCTAGAACTCCTAGCCTCAAGCAATCCACTCTCTTTGGCCTCCCAAAGTGCTAGAATTACAGGTGTGAGCCACCTCTCCTGGCTCTGGAAGCTATTTTTAATTTTGAGTTGCAACTATTTTCAAGTCTTTGTGTACAAGTTTTTGTCTTCTTCATATATAGATCTCCTACTATGATGCCTTCCACAAAAAAAAAAAAAAAAAAACACCACTTAAAAAATGTATGGATCATCTGCATCCCATTAATATCAAAGTTGGCCAAATATGACCCCAATTGGAAATACTGTTAGACACCAGTACCAGATATTGTGTTTAAAGAGATAAACTGCCATTTGCTTTTGAATCGTGCATATATAGGTATGTTTAAACTGGTTATGATCGTCTATTATATTTATGAAATAATAATTTTTTAAAAATAAATAAATAGAAAATAGATTTTTACATATTTCATTTGGATTTCCCTAACTGGTCTATGATATCAGGAGCTTGAGAAAAATACCAGTGCCTGGACTTGACTCAAAGATTCCAATTTACTTTCTCTGGTGTAGGGCTTGGGCAAAGTCTTTTTTATTTTTTTTAAGAGACAGGGTCACACTCTGTCGCTCAGGCTGGAGTACAGTGACACAGTCATAGCTCACTGCAACTTCAAACTCCTGGGCTAAACATATCCTCCTGCCTCAGCTTACCAAGTAGCTCACTATAGGTGAGTCCCACCATGCCCAGCTATTTTTTTTTTATTTTTCATTGAGATGGGATCTTGCTATATTGCCCAGGCTGGCCTGGAACTCTTGGCTTCAAGCAATCCTCCTGCCTCAGCTTTTCAAAGTGCTAGGATTATAGGAGCGAGCCACGGCACCCAGCAAGCACAGGCATTTTTCAAGAATCCTTAAACAAGTTTTCTATATGGACTCGCTTCAGAAGGCCTGGCACTTAATCCATTCACTGAAAACAAAAAACAATAAAACAAAAATTGAGACTATGCAAGTTTAATTAAGTTACCCAAGGTCACAGGAGGTAGCTTACTTTCAACTTTATATAGCATGTGGTTATTATAATTTAAGATTTAATTAAGTCCACTTTAAATATTTTAAGATTCAGTTATAAAATACATGCGTAATCGTTCTAGAGTAAAACTTTCCAACCCCTTTCACTTGATAAAACACATGGAAGATTATACTGTTGTAATAAACCAGAAAGGCTACTTTAGAACAGAGGTGAAGGGCCCAGCCCAGTTGCCCCAAGAGCTAAAAGAATAAAAATCTCTGTACACTTCTAATTCCCTAACATACTCTCTCTCTCTCTCTCTCTCTCTGTCTCTCAATAAACAAACACATATTGAAAATCAAGTTTAAGTTTAATACAGGAACTATAAAGTAACTTTATTTTTTTTCTCCTTTTTGCAAATTATATAAAAAACCTAGAAGGAACACTATGATTTGAAGGAAAAGCAAATGCAAGTTCCAAAGATTTTTTAAATGGCTTCTCTGTGTAAAGAATAGTTTCTTAAATAAAATTGTTATGAAAGGGAACTCAAATGTTAATGAATTTGTTTATCAGATGCCGGTGTGTATCTGTGATATGTATGCCAAGGTGGTTGTTGTATATATATAAACCAGCATTCAATGGAAGTGTCAGTATTTCCACTCATTTAATTTCAGCATTGCAAAATTTTTAAAATTCTTTCCATATAATTAATGCTTATTGTTGGACTATTATTAGTTAGGTATTTGAGTTTAGAATGAAAGACTAACATATTCCGCTTTAAAATTTTTTTGAAGTAAAATGCTCCTTCTTTTTAAATATGGTTTAGTTTAAATTGATATATATATATATGTATATATATATATTTTTGTTTGTTTGTTTGTTTGTTTGTTTGTTTGTTTTTTCCTTGAACTAGGAAATACCACTTCCTGGCTTTCAGACTTCAGGAGAAGTCCAAGACGTAGCTTGGTTTAAAGAATCAAAACTGAACTAAAGCTGTGGTCTATCATTTAAGTGAGCTTTCAAATGCTCAAAAGCTGCTTTGAAAGGCAATATCCAGGGATTGGTTGTTGTGATTGCTAGAATTTTCAAGGCCTAGATGTGTAGGAAAAAAATACAAAATAAAAAAGACAGAAAAAATATTGCAGAGAAATTAGGTCCTATAAGAAATGTATTTTTTATGCAATTTGGAAGTTATTTTCCTCCATATGTGTATAAAACGATGATACCCTACCAAAAGACCATGTACTAGATGGGCTTATTAGAGTGCTGTTCTGATTAGATATCCTAGGCTAAAATTTCAATGTACTGTGACTGTTCCTTTGAGGAACCCGAGTTAATTTTGCCTATTTTTTTTTAAAAAACCAGGAACTCCTTTATCAAATTTAAGCGAAAAGAAGAAAAGAAGCTGGGCGCAGTGGCTCACACCTGTAATCCTAGCACTTCGGGAGGCTCAGGCAGGATTGCTGGAGCCCAGGAGTTTGAAGTTGCAGTGAACTGTGATGATGCCATTGCATTCTGGCCTGGGCAACAGAGCAAGACTTTGTCTCTGTAAAAATAATTAAATGAATAAATAAATAAATAAAAAGAAGAAAACAAAAAAGACCTGTTCCAAAGCTATACAATGTTTTTGCAGATTAGTGAACATTAAATTGTTGCTGATTGCATTATAATTAGTAACAGACAGCACAGAGATTCCAGCTGTGTTTGTTTCATTTGTGTTTTGATCATTTGGATCTCTGATATTACCAAGAAGAAGATGAACATCTAATATGAATTTGGTGGGAAAGAAGTGTGTAATTGTAAAATTATCCCAC
The DNA here is from genome assembly GCA_963574885.1 of Lepilemur ruficaudatus. Taxonomy (NCBI): domain Eukaryota; kingdom Metazoa; phylum Chordata; class Mammalia; order Primates; family Lepilemuridae; genus Lepilemur; species Lepilemur ruficaudatus. The sequence goes on from CAUYRT010095228.1 coordinate 14,555, forward strand.
TCTTAAAAATTGCGGTGCTAATGTGATTAACTTTTTGTTGGAAATATTGAATTGAATTTCAGCAATTTGGAATAGTGTTTACCTGGGATTTATGATTATGTTCATAAATCTAAGACTACCAGGTCAAAATTTTATCACTAGACAAATAAGCCCCAGAACTGAAAAACATGAAACAGTGGATGTAATTGACTTTTGTAGAACACTGTAACAAACAACAACAGAATAAATATTCTTTTAAATGCACATGGAGAGTTCAGCAAGACAGAGAATTGTCCTGAGTCAAAAACAAACCTTAACAAACTTAAAAGAACAGAAGCATACAACAAATGTTCACTGACTGTAATAGAATTAAACTAGAAATCAATAATAAAATGAAAACTGAAATATGTCCAAATGTTAGGTAGACAGTGAGGGATTCTGGGTCTTCTAGGGACAAAAGTGGGTTCTGTTACTTTGGTGCAATTGCCCACCCTAATCCTCTCCGTACCTGGGGGAGGAGGAAATACCCTATGAATCTGCCAATCATAAATAACTTAGTGCGCCAGCTGCAAAAGAATACAGAGGACTCTCTAGCCCAAGGGCCAAGCAGCACAGGTACCTCGGAGTCTGGAAATTGACCTAGAACAACCCACATGGGTAGTAATGCAACTCCCAACTGTCCAATCAAAGCGGTTGCATGGTGATGTCTGAGTCACTGGGGAGGTCCCAATCCGGGCACTATAAAACAGGACGCAGACCATAAACAAGTCCTTTTTGCGCCTTTCCTTTTGCTGTCCCCCTTTGCTGCGACAATGGGTCCAATCATCATCTGTGGCAATGTACCATGCTCTGTGAACCTATATCTTGCTCTTGCCCCATAATCCTGTCTTTCTCTCCTCAATAAACCTCGTTTTCATGCTTGCCTTACTTTGGTGCGTCTGGTCATTCTTTGGCCATGAGCCCACTAAGAAGCTGCATTTCAGATTGAAACCTGACACAAATACTTGGAAACTAAGCAACACACTTCTAAATAAACCATGGGCCAAAGAAGTCTTTGGGACTTGTGGTTAGGTGAGGTGTTTTTAGACATGGTACCAGAAACAATCCATAAAAGGAAGATAAAAAGGAAATTACAGCCATTTGCTCTGTGAAAGACACTATTAAGAGGACTGGGGAAAAAATATTTTTGTATCACTTATGTAACAAATTACTTGCATACTGAATGTACAAAGAACTCTTAAAACTCAACAATAGGAAAAACAACTGAATTTGAAAAATGGTCAAAAAATTTAAGAAAACATTTCTTTAATTATAGGTGGTATATAAGCATATAAAATGATTAATATTTAAGTGAATTAGCCATTAGGAAAATGCATATAAATTCCAAAATAAGATGCTTCCACAATATTAGATATTAGAATGACTAAAAAATAAAACAAAATAACAAAAAACTGACAATATCAACTGGGGGTGAAGGAGGGATACAGATACTCTCATACATTGCTGGTGGGAATGCAAATGCAAAATAGCACAGTCATTCTGGAAAAGTTTGGCAGTTAAAAATACACTTGTAATATGACCCATCAGCAATCAATTTGCAGTATACTAAAGCAGGGGTTGACAAACTGTGGCTTGTGTTCTAAACCAAACCCATGACCTGCTTTGTATGGCCTGCAAGCTAAGAATGTTTTTACATTTTTAAGTGGAAGAATAAAAATAAGGCAGAGAAGAAGGGAAAAACAGCAAGAATATGAGGCCAGCCAAGAGTGAAATCTTTACTATCTAATCTTTGACCAAAAAAAAAAAAACAAAGTTTGATAATTTACATTCACAAAAAATCCTGTACATGATTGTTTATAGTAGCTATTCATGATCACCAAAACTGAACACAAGTGTACTTCACTGAGTGAATGAATACATTACTGTAGTCCATCCCTAGAACAGAATACTGTTCAGCAACAAAAGGAACACTTTTTTGATGTAACTTTGATTAATATCAAAGGCATTACCAAGTAAAGAAAGCCAGTCTCCAAAGAGTACATACAGTGTACGATTTCTTTTATATGACATTCTGAAAGAAGTAAAACTATAAGGATGGAAAATAGATCAGTGATTTCCAGGGGTTAGGGGTGTAGTGGAGAGATTGATTACAAAGGGCCAGCATGGAGTTTTTGGGGGGGATAATGAAACCTTTCTATATACTATGAGATGTGTTCATATGATTCTAAACATGTGTTAAAACTCAGACTGCACACCAGGAAAAAAAAAAAGAATGGTTATACAATACAAATTTAAATAACAATATTAATAAACTCTTCTAATGCACAAGTTATTTATTTTGTACTTCTGTCATTAGAAAAGAGACCATTCTACCACTCCCTCTGAAATTAGGGACAAGTTCATAGATGGGTGAATAAGGGCTGATTTTAGGATGGAAAATAAAAATAAATAAATAAAATGCTGGGAACATTATGATCCAGTTGCACTTTGCTAAAGAAAAGTGTGAACAGGAACAGGAGAATTAAAGAGGAAAAGGGCCAGTTCTACCTGTGTCTGACTTAAATGATTCAACTATGGTCTTATTAATTGTTTAAAAAAGGAATATATATATTCCTTAAATTCTATTTAAGTTGTGACATTCAGACATGTTGGCCCAGATCCATATGTTTGGGTCATTGAATAAATAAGAGCTTGGAGTGAATTTTAGCTAAAACTTTAGAAGTTGATATTCAAATATTAGTTATAGAAGAAACAGTGGTTACCCTGAAATGAGTAATAGCTGAAAGGGAGTCTTTGGCAGTTTTACCAAGTGCTGGCAATGTTCTGTTTCTTGGTACAGGATCTTGTTACACAGATATGCTCACGTTATAAAATCCATAGATCTGTGTGATTTGTGCATTTTACTAAAGTCTGCATTATTCTTTTTACTATTATTCAGAATATAATGAGTGAAGAATTTTTTATGTTGCTGTGTGCCTTATAATATTAAATTCCCTGGTGTTGCCCTAGGGGGATACTCATATTCTTTTTCTTTATAGGGATACAAGGCTATGTTCCCAGCAAGCTCCTTGGACTTTGAATATAATTCCCATAATTTCTGGAAGAAGACGGAGAAAAATGCATGATCACTACAGTCCACTTGCACACACTCCTTATATATTCTTGGCTAATTTTGAATCCATTGGTCCTCTTTGAGGTCTAGAATGATGACTGGGATGGCATCTGATGGAAGGACACTCCATGTTTTGAAGATTTAAAAAGGAATTGTCCACACCTTTGAGGGTAAACTCCCCTGAGAAAAGAGTTCACAGGACAGGAAAGACTAAACATTGCCCCAAGCAAAGGTGAAAGTCTAAAGTCTCCTGATAAGACTCTTTCTATTCCCAGTCCTTTGTCCCATGGCTGAGCTATGCCTGGTAACATATTGCCAAAAGTATGGAACAGCTGGGTGGGACCTTGAAACTTCTTCATGAAATCTTAATCTGACTCATGTTGAGTGTGGACACGGGGGCAAAGAGTGTCTTTGAGAGCAGGCAAAGATTGTACTCAACAATTTAGGATCTTTGGTTCCATGAGGTTAAAAAGATGGGGGCAGACAACAGATCAAGAATGGACTCTACTTGGCTGAAAATCACATTCATGTTTGTCTGTCTCTCTTTATCTCAAAATTTAATTTTCTCAATGTATAACCATCAGCAAGCCCCTACCTTCCTTAAGAAAAAGACATTCATTCATTTCCTTTCATCTCTTGTTATCAATGTGTTTTCCTTTCACAGTAAGGTTTCTTGGAAAAGCACTCTAAAAACCTCATTTTCAATATTTCACTTTTTCAATTACACACAGAAGAATACAGTTTTCCCCCCTGTCATTCCAATGAAGCTGTTAAAGTTAAGGCTATGTAATAAAGCTCTTCTAACTGCTCAAACGTAAGGCTTATTACGCAGCCCCTAAGGCAGTTAATGATGGCAAGTCCTCCAATTTTCTCCAACATCTCTCTTCACTTGGTTTTAGAACATTGCATTTTGCTTGTTTTTCTGTCTCTGATTTTTTCTAGAGTTCTCCTTTCTTTGCCAATGCTTAAAATTTTGTTTCCACCAACATCTAATTCTAGATATGATGCCTAGGTAATACCACACCCACAGTTTCAACTATTACCTAAATGTTGATGACTCTCTCAAAATTACATCTTCACATTAAACTCAAATGCTAGCTGTGCCCTAAGTTCTATTCTATTTTCCTTTTATAGTAATAGAATTGTTAGCTTTACATGCAGCTATCAAGAATAAAAATTGTATTTTAGAGTCAGTCTTCTTTGCAGGTAGGTGGGACCATGACCCAACACTGGTCGTGGGGCTTAGATGGACATGTTAGGAGGCAACCTCCGAAGCCTTCCTCAAGGGAGAGCATACATGTGTTCTTTGTCCCTATCTGCTTCCCACTGCTTGAAATACAGCTGCCACCTTCTTGGACTCTGAGGTCAAGGCTACAGATAGCAGAGCAACAAGAGAGAAAAAAATTACAAAACCAGATTCTTTTTAAATGAACAGTTCCCAAAACAAGTTGATAATATCAATGTGTATCACCACTATTTACCTAACCAGAAAGCGTGGCTCATGGTATTTTTCCTCTACTATTAAATCAGGTTTATTTAATGAGTATTTCAAATATTTCTTGAATCTTTTCCCTTTTCTCCAGCTCCATTACATTTACTTCTTCAGCCCTATTGCTAGTTACCCACACCCACGTATTTCATATGTATTCTATTCCAGCAATTACTCTATTACACTAAATATCCTATTGCCCTATTCCATACCCTACTGTTTACTGTTTATCAGCACTCATCTATTTACATGTTATACTCTGACCATGTAAAATTATTCTTAGAGATAAACAAGTATGCTTCCTTCAGCGTGTGTCTTTGCAAATGCTCTTCTTTCTCAGTGATAAGACCTCACTGGTTGCCTCCACCCTAAGGTTTGCCTAGGTGATCCCCACTTATTCAGAGAAATAACACAGTCCCTTAGCTCAGGGAGCACATAGTCTAACCCAAAAGACAAGATTATAAGTAAGGTCACTAAAATGTAGAATTCAACTGACATGAATAGGTTACAATGTCTTTAACATTAAAATTTTAACTAAGAAATACTCTTCTTAATTGTTTTTCTTATGGAAATTAGACATTTAAGTCAGATTCTTAAAATCACATAGTTATAAATATATGTCCTCTTACAGCTGGATAAAACCTTTATTTAACATAGTTTTTATCTGTTGTTAAATAAAGGTTCTAGTTTAAAGAGAAAAGTATACTTTCCCCTATTTCATGCGCTGATACCTCCTACCTGTCACAGTTTTCTAAGCCTGACAATAGTTGAGCTCAAGAGGATCTATTATGTTATATGGAACCCTTAGAGACAAACTTAAGCATGACTGCTTTGCTGTGCCAATTGTATCTGAGGCCAAATAATTACACAGGCAAAGTAATAGTAGATCTTGTTTGGATAGCTTTAACTTTATGACTACTTAGCTTACAGAAGCTGGGTGGCAATTTACTGATCTGTCTTCTGGATGTGTGATAAGATTGAAGGAGGGGAATATTTGACTATGAAAGGAACAGTGACAAGAACACTTTTAAAAAAAATATTCTCCAAATAGACCTCGCTAATAAAAATATTCTTTGAGTTGATCTATACAGAGCAAAATAATGGCATGTTCAATAGATTACTGGTTGCCTTGGGCTGGGGGCTAGGAAAGGGGAAAGAAATATTCTAAAATTGGGTTATGATTATTGTGTAACCATATATTCACAAACTATTAAATTGTACACTTATGATGGGTGATTTTTACAGTATATAAGTTGAATTTCAACAGAATAATTTTAAAAAGTCATAGCAGAATTGAGTCAAGGGAACTGGGACAGTTACTCACAATATTTGAAATCCATTTCTGGTTCTGCTATTGGTCAGCTATGTGGACTGGACATTTTCACTTGAAATCCCACAGATATAAAAGAGTTGATATTCTTAAGATTTTAAAAAAGCAAAAATCAATTTAAAAATAAAATAAATAGAAGTGATAAATTTATATAGTAAGAGGAAATAAAAAAGAAAAACAATGGCCTAGGAATTTATGAAAAAAAAAATCCATTACTGGTCCAGATGAGCAAATCCAAACAAGAAAGGAACAATTTTTGATTATCCTCTGAGCAAAGATTTTACTGCTGATACCCAAAGTCAGTGAGGGCACCGCCTTTACTTTTGGAGGGAATGTAAATTCGCACCACTGGTTTCTGAAATGGCAGCTTGGCACTCTGATGCGATGGCCTTGTGTCTGCAAAAGCAATATATCTTATGGGGCTATCCAGCATGCTCTCAGAGGTTTAGGCATAAAGACGTTTTAAACAGGAATATTTATATTTTCAAAAAATTTGGAAAGGTCCTTCCCATAGATATGCCTAGCATTTCCCTTTTCTTTTTCTCTCTTTTCCTCTCTCTCCCCTTCTCTCTCCACCCTCCCCACCCTCCCTCCTTCTTGTTTGTGTCTTATTTTTTGGCTATGATCTTGAGAACAACGTTAAGCATAAGAACACCAACTGAGTGAAAGTATTTTTGACCCTTTTCTCTAATAACATCTCAGACACCGTCTAAGAATAGAAGGAAACTTACTTAACTTAATAAAGTTTCTTTTGGAAGCCCAGAACAAACATATTTAATGGAAAGGTATCAGAAAACCACAGGCTGTGCCTGTGGCCTTTCCTTAAGATTAAAAAAAAAAAAAAATCTTATGTTGAGAGTTGTGATCCTTTCATTTTCCCAAAACTTATATATTTGTGTTCTTTGTTTTTCATTGTTTGGAGTTGCTAAAGAGCATTTGTTCTTGGTGTTATGCTAGTCTCTTAAAATAACTTCAGATGCTTTATCATTTTTAGATGTTCTTGGAAGATTTTAATAAGATAGGAAATATTGGTTTCTTGATGAATTCATATCTTGTGAAATAAAAAAAAAAGGAAAAAATTTCAATACTGTTGAGGCTCAGAACATAAATACCCCAAATTATGGTGCCTTGCTATGCCAAGTACTCTGAACTGAAGGAGGTTGAGAGGGCCTCAGAAGCAAGTTCTCCCTGACCTTCTCCAGCACCGCATGCCCCCTCATGCCCAGGTGAGTCAAAGAAACTAGAATTCCTCTTCCAAAGCAAGCTATGAAACCTAGCAAGCTCACTCTCTTACCTTTTTCCTTCTTCCTTGTAGACCTTATGTGACAGGTGTCCTGCGCTATACTCAGAGGGAAGAAATGCTACATCAAGAGACCAAGAAGAATCTGAACACAACTCTTGCTGAGTTTCTCCTAGTTTATTACCATTAGGTCACCATCCTTTTTGTTCAATCCTATTTCTCAACAACTATCCACTTCTTTCATCAGACTTGGTATAAAGATACAGTTTTCCCTGGGTCCTTGGATCTTCATTTCTGAAGGTTCACATGCCATGTATAGCTTTGTTACATGAATTTGCTATGCTTTTCTCTTGCTAACCTGTCTTTTGTTATAGGAGTGCCAGTCATGAGCCTTCTGATGGATGAGAAAAAGGTGTTACATTTTTGCCCCTACCACACCGTGTGCTCCTGAGTCGGTGTCTTTGTGCAATGCAAACTTGAATGGCCACCAGGCTCAGCTTCACCTATAAATCCACGAGGCTCACTTTCTCACTTCACTCTCATCTCTGCTCAGATGCCACTTCATCAGCCTTTCCTTCCCAGACTATCTTGGATGAGATAACACCCTCATCTTCATAGCACTTGGAGCAGCACCTGCTAGTTGAGCATATATTAAGTTGTTTCTAAATTTGGTTATTATCTGTCTCCTCATACTAGGATATAAGTTTAAGTATTTGACAATCTCACTCTTTAGTTAATGGAAATGTTCTCAGAAAAGTGTCTGGAACAGAGAAAATGAATAATATTTACTGAATAGATGAACCCTTAGAAAGTAAAAAGCAACTAGACTGGGAATAATAAGAATGGGAATTAAGTAATCCAACTTTCTATGATACCACCCCATCCTAGCTGGTCTAGAATAGGTGTCTGGGCCTCACCCTCAGCATCTCTGAGTCAGTAATTCTGGGTAGGACCCAAGAACTTGCAATAGTACTAAGCTCCATAGTGAAACTCATGCCTCTATACCTCGATAATCACTGATTTAGAAGAACTCTTGGGGTTAAAGAAGTAAAGTTTTGCATGATTCAAACCTATATTTTAAACAAATAAATTACTTAATTCTCTATTAAACCAATTTATCTTCTGTCTCTTTATTTCTCTTTAAGAATCAGCAATGACTTATCCAAGGTTGTAATTCCTTAGAGTTACTTTGTACTGGATAACTAATCAAAACAAATATCATACCTATAATTAGGATACTAAATCAACTCAAGCATAATAGAAGTGATTATATATGCAATGCTTTTTTTTTAAGTAGAAACTTTTTATTTTTAATATTAAAAATAATGTGCTAAAATACATGTAATATAAAATTTACCATCTTAATCATTTTTAATATACAGTTCAGTTAAGTACATTCACATTATTGTGCAACCAATCTTTAGAATTTTTCTACCTTGAAAAATGGAAACTCTATATTCATTAAATAAGAACTTCCCCCAATCCAAGAATAGAGCCAGCTTACTGTAGGTATTATTTTTGAAAACACAGTTATTTCTTAGGCATTAACTGTTTCTTTTCATGGTAACTCTTATACACACCATCTTTACTCACAGCATGCAAAGATAGCTATTTACCTAACATCTCTCCTAATACATCCAGGTCATAAAATAATATTCCCTGTAAGGCAAACATCATGCTATCATAAACTAGGTGCCCTAATATAAGATATTCTAAAATTGTATGCTAAAAGAATTGCTTTGAGTACCAAGTGCTTAGAGAACAAGTAAATGCATCTGCCTATAATTTTCAATCAGTCACTCTATTGTTCAGAGAAATAGTTGACAGCATTAAGCCCCCTCTAAGTATTTTATTCAGAGGAGAAAAGGAAACATAAAGAATCTGAGGCTAAGGTAGGATGACAGGTTGATTTAGTACCATCAAAGACCTGCTGTTTTTCAGACACAATTATAATGGCTCTATTATGTCATGGAACAATGATTTTTCAAAGATTTATGATACATGCAGCAGCAAAACTAAATAAATTAATAAATTAATTTTAAAAAGACAAAAAAAAACCCTTCCCATTATTCTTACTTGGAGGTAGATCCCGCATTTTGGGGATATAAAAATACTCTCTGAAGTGCCTCAGCTTATCTTCCTTGTCTAGGTAGAGAGCAACCCTCTCATCTGTCGGGTGACATTTGAGATCAGCAGCGATGCGTCGCACGGTGTCAGCTGGCAGCTCAAGAGGTGAAGGCTCCATTACAAATGGTTCTCTAAAAAGGAAAGAAAATGATACAATGTAATTTAGCCACCATCATGTTACTGCAGAAAATTAGTCCTTTAGGTAATACACCTTTTGTTTTAACTAAAATTCCCATTTTCCCAACCTCAAAAATCATATAACTAACCAACCAGCATCAAACTCCATGCCTGAGTTTTCCTCATACATAAAATGAAGAAAATAATGGTAATTTAGGAATATTGAAATGAATAAATTAGGTGATCATGCTCAGGAGAGAATAAGTTCTCAATAAATGTTACCTCTTTCCTATCTTATTATCTAGAAAAGTGTACCACATCTGTGGCTTCCAAACACCTGTAACTTCATCACCTTTTCTTCTAGAATCTTACTGGAAGGTAATAGTGAAGATGACTTTTGGGCAAGTATAGAAAACCAGTGCCCCACCAAGCTTGTTATTCTTACTAACCCACCCATAATGGTTCTTGGATCATAGTTTTAAAACTATGGACATAGAGAACCTGAACAAAATTCTTTATTGTGAATGAAAATGATATTGATGAAAAAGGTAACTTTAAATATTACTATTTTTGCTAAACTAATACCAGAGAGATTCATGCACCTGCTGCTGATAACAATGAGAAAGCTCTTCTTTATCAACACCGTATGTACCATGGTAGAACAAACGGGACCCTGTGGTGTTTCTTGAAATCACACTGTGCTCGGTTTAATCATCATTTAACATTTGCCACTTTTCTGGAAAGAAAACTTAATCTCTCTGAAGGGGATAAACGACAATGAAGATTTAATCACATATTTTTAAATGTTACCTAAGTTTCTTTGTTTTTATATTTCCCCAAGTTTTAGTTTTTTGAAATTGAGCAGAAATGATAGCAGAGGGAAAAAACTTCCTTAGGCTGGCTTGATTTACATAGGTTTGGCTGACTTCCGTTATATGTTCCTCCATTTATTTCTCTTTCAACAGATATTTATCAGGTACGAACCAGTCGGCTCTGGCAGGACGCAGTGTATAGGACAGTGGGTAAGTGCCAACTCTTGTGCCATTTACTTTTTAGTGAGATCATGGAAAATAATGTAATTCCAGATAGTTTCAAAAGCTATAAGAAAACAGCAGAGTAATGAGGCAGAGTCACTGGGGTGGGGAACAGCCACTTCAGGGTGATCAAGTGTGTCGCTGAGGAACACATGCACAAGCATAACTCATAATGTGGAGTAAATCACATGATCTGAACCTGGAGGAACATGACAGCAAGTGCAAAGGTCCTGAGAAGGCGACAGGCTTGGCTTGTTCAACCAATGCACTAAGGGGAAAGGGGAAGGAAGTTACGATAAACTATCACGTGAAAAAGGCAGAGGCAGAAGTTAATCATGAAGAACTTCAAAAGCTGGAAAGGAGTTTGGATAATTTCCTAAGTTTAATGAGAAACTATTGAAGAGTTTTGAATAAAAAGGAGTATGATACAAATTTGTATCATATATATTTATTTGATATAAAATTTGACATTTTATATCAAATAAAAATCACTTTGCTCTGTGACGAGTTATAGGAGTTGACAAAGAGAAAACTTAAGGCTATTGCAGTAGTTTGGGAGAGAAAGGAAGGTGGATTAAATTCAGTGGTAAGAAGAAAGGTAGAGAGAAGAATGTAGATTTATGATGTATTTTGGAGAAACAGTAAAGAAAATCTACCTGGTTGATAGATTATCTCTGGTGAGGGCAGGAAAGGGGGGGTTACTACTAGCTTTAGGATATGAACAAATATGTGAAAAGTGATGAAATATGAAATACCTAAGGAAGAAAAATTTTGAGGAGGGAAACCAGAATTCTTTTGAGGACATATTAAGTTTCAGATAAAGCATTGAACATCCAGGTAGAAATATCAAGCTGGTCATTGGCTATTGTGTCTATATCTTAGGGGACTATTGGGTCTTAAGATACGTTTAACATTTTCAACTCATAGATTGTACATAAAGCCTAGGACCCCTGGGAACCAAAAGTAACACAGAAATGAAGCTCTAGAAGTCAATCAATTATCTTTCTTCTATCCCCCCTCCCTCCTTTACCCTCACCAATACACACAGTGTTAGACAATAATGTCTGAATGTTATACGATGCCAGTAAAATAACTGTCTTCCTACTTATTTGACCTCTTTCTTTCTCACTTGCTGATCATCTCTGCTAATGAGCCATCCTTCGTATTCCTGGATAAGGATACCTGAGCTTTACCATTGCCTATTTTTTAGTGTGATACAAGAAGTGTCTCCCAATTTCTCCAATCCTTGTTTTTGTACAAAAGTCAATGATTACAACATTGATGTCGAGGATGCTTTCAATACCTCATCATACCTATTATTCATCCTCCTCATAAAATCTTCTATTCTGTGATTTTCCTATTCCACTCCCTTTACCTAAGATGTTTTACTTCCCCTTTCACACGTTCATATTCTAGCCATTCTTCAAAGCCCTAGCTCAAATGTTACTTTTTTTCATGAGACCTGTTATGATAGCTCAGTTAAAAGTAATCTTCCTCTGAACATCTGTAACACTTATGAGCACATTTATGAGTGTTACTTAATAATAAATAATACATTCTGCCAGGTTTTATATTTATCCACGCAATGTGTGGATGGAAATGATCAAACTTGCTGGCTATGCTTACAACTTGATTCTAAATGGGTTCCTACTTCAAGCTTTCTGATGAAGGAAAGTGTCTTCTGAATGGAGATGACTGTCTCTCTACCACTTGTAGAGACACAGGTGACTGTGCCTCTACCATTCTATTGCCTGGTTATAGTTGATTAAACCTCTGCTGGACACTTGCCCACTAAAGACAATCTACTGTTTTGTCAAAGATCTGTGAATGACTTGTTGTAGAAGCTCTAACCAAACAGTGGAGATGGTGTTTAGCTCGGCATATGATCAAATTCTTTCAGAAATCTGAGCCTTGAGATATATTTATTCATTCAGTTAGAAACAGGAACAAGAATTTAAACGAATCATAGAGGCTAGGAAACGCTAGGACCTAAGAAGAATACTGTCAGAGTGACTCATTTTTCAGAGTCAGACAGAACCACTGATTATTAAAGAATGAAAAGCAGGAAGTGATTGCAGCAGCAAGTAAGAATGACTTAGTTTCTCAAGGGTGGGGAATGGAGCAGCTGTGTCTCCTGAAAAGGTGTTGGGGCTGTTCCTAAAATTCCATGAGACGTTTTTCTATCTTACTATCAAGTGTGTCTTTACCACCAACTTGTTAATTTTGATAGCTTCACAAAGTTGCTGTTCTACCCTACTGAACTGTACTTCACCTGGCGGCCTAAATCATGTTCAATTTATCTTTACAGCCATCCTGCTGCTGAGCAGTGTCTTTTAGATAGAACTTCCCCAAAATGCCGGTGACTAAGAGAATAAGCAAAATAGCTTGGTAAATCATTTGGAAAAATCAATGACATATGACTACAGGAACACGTAGTCCTCATTCTGACCACATGGGAAATAATTTGAGAAATATTTCTAGTGAAATGCAGAATCAAGAGAGCTTGCTTTATACTTGTGACATTCTTTGGGGTGTCAGCACTTTGAGAGTTTATTGGAGATGAGTTTAAACTCTAAGTGAGGTTACTTACACAAATACATAGATTAATTTGCTACCATCATATTCTGCACCAAATTCAACTTTCCCTATTAAAAAAAAGGATATTCATTAGCTTCTTTACTTCAGTATTTTATTTAAGCCTTGTAATAATCCTGAGGCATCAGAATTTTTTTCCTCCATTCTGAGACCAAACCCTGGAACAGACAGAGTAGAAAAAAAACAGAATGGAAAGATAACAGAAGGTACTGTTTGGTACTGAACCGTGCCTGAGATTACTGGTCTTTGGCAAGGGCTGTGGATGGAATGTGCAAAGCAGAACTCCTCCTCAGAGACTTAAACCTATCATTTTATTTGCCTTTGCATCTTACTTCCTGATTTTTAAAATTTATATTTGTTCAGCTCATGTGTTTTTTTCTTTGCCTTTTTTCTACAGTCCTACCCTCCGTCTGCAAAAGGCCACAGGCTATGTATAAATCCATTTACACTTTTTAACCTATCCCTCCCAAACCAGTCTCAGACAGGCAAGAGTTAAAGTGGCTGGTTCTGCTTCTGGGTCCCTCACACCTGGGGTCCAGTGAAATACTTGGAGGGAGTAGTCTTTCTGGAGTAAGTGCACCCCACTCCACAGCCTCAGGATAACATCCTCACTCCGATAATTTATTAACTCATGCTAGTTGATGCTTAATTCTCCATTCACCACACTGGCTAAGACAATTAATTAGTGCTCACAAGCCATAATTTTATGCCATGTTAGGTTCACCACTAGCAAATAAATTGACATGCTCATATTTTGGAATGAACAAATTAAGTTCAAGTTAAAAAAACTTCAAATTTTATATTTCACATATTTTGTGTTAACTTTATTAAGAAGGTGGACATATGTATCATAAGGTCTCAGGCAAATCACTTAACCCCTCTATGCATCAATGTTATATAAAATAAAGTTAAATTTTACTTCGCTCAAAGGATCGTGGTTAGGCTCAAATGACATTAATGAAGTCCTAGATAAAAAGATACATTTTTATAATGTCTTTTAATATCAGTGGAAATTGCCACTGTGCCCTCAACTTAGCTTTTGACATTTTGCAAATTGTTTTTTCACAATTCTATTCAGACAGCTACAACTCTAAAGCTAATATAATAATTAAAAACTGATTGTTTTGTTGGAAATCACTGAATTCAGGTTCTCCTAGTTACCCACTGGTCTAAGATTAAGTAGTTAAATAACTATGAACCCAGTAGTTAATTTTTTACACAGTTTCCACATTTCATGCCTGAAACGAGCAAATTGTACTTATGAGTTCAAAGTTTAGAATCAAATTTAAAAATACATAAAGTGCGTCACTTTTCATTGAGAAAGAACAAAAGTAAATCTTAAAATATATGTACACAGAGGAAGCTTCTTTAGGCATATCATTGAGAAATGAGTGACATTTCTCTGTTACAACTGCATAGTTCGTATCTGTTAGGTTTATTCCGGGTGAGAATGTGGACAGTATCATAAAGCCTGTGACACAGAAGCCACCAGAGTCTGGAGAGTCTGAGGTTGTAAATCTAACTCAACCACAGACAGGTCTAGGACCACAGACAGCTATAGAGGGCATTCCTATCCCCCCTGATAAGGACGAAGATATCCCCTGTCCTATCTCTGCAGGTATTACCCACTCTCCCCTGGAAAAACTCTCTATAAAACCCAAGGCTTTCCCCTCCTTCGGGGTGGAGGCTCTTTTGCCTCCACCCATCTGCCCCTAGATGCTCAAAATAAAACAACATTTTGCCACACATCGGGCTTCATGTATTTCCTTTCCGCTCCGGACCTAACAATATCTAGGATTTGAATTACTGGCTGAACTTAACATTAATAAAATCATCGCATTTGCTTCAATGTTACTACTAAATAACACCCCATCTTGCACAAAATAAAAGCAGGAAACCCTTTACTATAAAGAAAAAAAATATATCGGCTTTCCATTCTTAGGCAAATGTTTCAGAAAATGAAAGTGGAAGAAACTCTGCTCAAGAAACAGAAGTTTTCACTTCTCTAAACAAGTATTTAGTATGAGTTAAAGCAGCGTAAGACAACTAGAGTTACCAGAAAACAGCAGACTTACAGTCTATTTAAAGGTATCTTTTCCTCATCTGGATTTTGATCCTATCTTATCATTGAAATTCAAGTAACTACAGGATTAACTTTAATTTGTCAAATGTAACCACATTCAGCAGATGCACAGCAGTGTACTATTGACAACAATTCTTTTTTACTACATTGGTAAAGATCTCTTCATATAATCTGTTTTTCAGGTGAGAAGCCTTAGGGAGGTCATGCCATTTTTATTTATGAAGAGAATGTGGGGGAAAAAAAAATGAAGAACCCAGCAGAAAAAACCTTTAAAACACTATGACAAGGATTCTAGCTGAGAGAAGCTTCACCTGGAAAAAGTACTGAGTACGTATTTTTGTCCAGAATATACACCTAGTGCCTGGCGCTTACCTGCTAGGATACCGACGGGGTCCACAGCTCCCAGAACCTCTCAAGGAACCTCTCAAGAGAATTTCTTGTAAATTTATGTCAGACCTTAGGGTGAGAAACTCAAAGAACCGCTCAGACTCCACCCTGTGGGGAATTTGTAAACTAACTTTAGTTCCTCCCACCCAATCTTATCTGATTGTAAATCTCCTCCATTCACTAACAAAACTCTAAGCACAATGTGCCCTGGTTTAGCGTTTCAAACACCAGGGTCTCCACCGAGGGTTCTTTCCCCTATATCACTCTGCTCCTTAGACTCTGGTAAACACTTCCTGGCCCTCCAACTATTTAGATTTCTGGCAGCAGAGCTGAAGAGTTTGTCCTAGAGCTAAAATCCAAATTTTGCATTTCTCCTTTACTTTGGACTCTGGATTTTTGAGGCACACTGTCAAGGTCATTGGGAGTTTCAAGTCTGATGACAGAGTTTATGATATTTAAAGGGTGAACTTTTCAGTCAAAAGTTCAAAATAGGCTCCTAATGGCAGAATATACTTTCTTGCCTAATATGTGAGTTTTAATAAACTCCTAGGTAATAAATCTAGGCAGTAAAAACAAAGAAGAAAGAGTTAGGGTTTGAAGATTCAGTGGTAACTAGCCTGGGAAACTTCATTAAGCCAAATTATTCCTTCTTTAAGCCTATGAACTTTCTTTCTTTCTTTCTTTCTTTCTTTCTTTCTTTCTTTCTTTCTTTCTTTCTTTTCTTTCTTCTTTCTCTTTCCTTTAAATAGAGTTGGGGTCTTGCTCAGGCTGGTGTAGAACTCCTGTCTTCAAGAAATCCTCCCGCCTCAGCCTTCTAGAGTGCTAGGATTACAGGTGTGAGCCACCATGGCTTAAGCCTATGAACTTTCTATTGTTCTACCTTGATTACCTTTTTAGACATATTCCTGAGCTTGGCTCTTCTGATGAATATCCTTTTAGGTATAAAAACTAAGATTAAAGACTTTCAGAATTAGGATTAAAGATTGAGACTGAGTTTCAATAACTGAATTACTTATGCACAGTTATGCTTTATTGAGCACCTACAATATACCAGATAAGGTATTATTTTATTTAATCATTTCTATCAAGTGTTTGTTGTATAACCCTGGACAATCCACTTAGCCCTTGCTGACCCTCTGTCTCCTATCCCTCAAATGCACATAAAAGCACCTTCCTCACAAAATTATTGAGATAATAAAACCATGCATGGTGAAAGCTTTACTACATAAATAAAGATTTACTACATAAATCAATAAATGACATATTCTTTTTTTTTTTTAATTAACCAGACAAAAAGTACGTTCCTCTAGTCTTCAAGAGAGGTGGATAGAGCCCATGAAATTACTTTATACAGATAATTGACCAGGGAAAATAAAATATCTTTCACTTTATCAATCTTATCCTTACAACAATCCTGTAAAGTAAGTTGACTATCCTTGTTTTATTAACTTGAAAGAGAAAAATTTGAATCCATTCAGGGAATTTCAAAACTCGTACTTTTTCTTTTCTATTTTGCTAATGCTTTTGTGTTGTGAAACTTTGGAAAATTTGCTAGGTTCTAACATGTGGGGAGTGAACCAGAGGGTAGGATCTGTGTCATTTTTTGTGGGAGAGTCACTCTCCTTTAGTGACTATAATGTAGAAATAGAGATAGAAATAAATATATCAAGATCTTGCTTTCACATTGTTTCTTCTGAAATCTTTTAATAATACTATTAAAAGCCATTCCATCAAAATACTATCTTAAAAACTATTGTTTGGCATTACCACTTTTAAAGAATTTGGGGGTCTAAGCTACACTTCTATTTCTTATGTTTTGTAAATCTCTTTCTCTCTCTCTTTAAATATGTTACCTTTATTCATTTAAGAAAAGTACTAAGTGTATTCTTTGCACCAGGCAGAAAGCAAAATGCTCATAAAGGTGAGCAAAACCTTTATAATAACATAAGCCCCTAAAAATACGAAGGGATTGTGAGATACAAGCCATGAGGGCAGGAGCGAAAGCAAGACCCGGTGCAGGGCCAGCTGTGGAGGCTGAAGAAAGAAGAGGGTGAGCTTCCATCCTTTCTTTTTCAGAGACAGGAAGAAAAGAAGTGTTGCCAGGATAAGTTGTATCAATTCAGAGTTGTCTATTACATGTCATCCTTTCTACAACATGACATGTTTCTGAGAGACAGAATTATGATTTTATCCTCCTCAGAGCATTGCCTATGTATGGAGCTAAATAGATATCTATTGAATTGATAATTTTTTTTTTTTTAAGATTTACTTCCTTCCATCAAAATTGATGATTGGGGATATAGGGAAGTTCTGTTCTCCCAAGAGGTAATTTTTAAACTATGATTCTTCAGGGCTTGTTTAGTGCCCAGCGTTTAGTAGACTTCAATGGGTGCTTACTGGATGATTCATCAAATTAAATTCAGTGCAGCAAACTCTCTCTGTAGGAAACCAAGCCTGCACTACCAATCCAAGCATGACACTCCAATGCTGGATGTGCAGTGAGTGAGAATGAGCGATGAGATTAAAGACAGATGCTTGAGGGCCAGTTCAGGTCCCACTACTAAGAGTAGTCTCTAGTAAGGAGAGAAAAACCTCAACTTCAAAAATGAATCAGTTCAGGGAAGAACTGATAAAAAGCTGCAGTTTCAAACTTGGGTAAAGAAAAAATTTCAGGGCTGGGCACAGTGATTTATGCCTGTAATCTCAGCACTTTGAGAGGCCGAGGCAGCAGGGTCACTTGAGGCCAGGAGTTTAGACCAGCCTGGGCAACATAGTGTCTCTATTAAAAAACAAGCAAACAAACAAACAAACAAAAAAAAAAAAAAGAAAAATCATACCCAAAAAATTTTCTAAAATTTCACATTACTCTATTTTTTTTTTAATTAAATAAAAACTTATTTGGAGCTCTTCTCATTTCTCTGGAGAAAAATTCCATGTGAGTTATTACTGGGACTCCCCCTCCTTCTTCCAGTAGGATGATGGGAAGTTCCCAGACGTTTGTTTTCTGCAGAACAAGTACTCTGGTAGGGGCCGATTAACTTCCTCCTCTCTGCTCTTCTGCCTCTCTCCTTTCCCCACCCTCCCACAGGCCTCTGTACACACAAACATCCTTTTTTTTTTTCACTTGGGGATAACCAATATAACATAACATAATCTTTCTCAAATGCCAGATCAGGAGGTCCTCCTTGAGCAATTTCTATTCTGAATCTACAGAATACAGAATCTTCTCCAAATGGGTAGGGGAAATATCAAGTACAGAACACACAGGCAGAAGTATCTCTCCTCTGTTCTTCTCCCCTTTTCTTTTCTCCCTTCCCCTCTCCTTCCCTCCCAGTCTCAGAGCCTCTCTTCCCTTCCTTCCCCTCCTTCTCTCCTCCCCTCTCCTTCTCTCCCCCGTCCCCTCCCCCGCCTTCCTTCCCTCTCTTTCTGTCTTCCCTTTTCTTCTTTTTCCCCACCCCTTCCTCCCCTTTTCATCTCCTCCCTTCACCTCCAGTCTCTTCTCTCCCCTCTTCTCTCCCCTCTTCTCCCTCTCCCTCTCTTTTATAAATGGGAAAGCAAAAGCATTAATATGCTCATAAATCACTAGGCTATCTTTAGAAAATCTCTTCTCTCTTTCCAGTGAGGTACATAGTCTGATTATTAGAAAAATTTCTCAGTAATGGGTGGGGGCTTTCCTATTCTCTATGTGTAATGTCCTCAGTTTTTCAGAGGAAAACACAAGGGCTCATTATAAGCAAATGACACTTTGCCAGTTGGTGATTAAAATTTATTTAGGTGGGAAAAAAGGAAAGGAAAATAGAAAAATAAAAAGTTTGAAGTGTGGTTTAAAAAAAGTAAAGGAAAAAAATTTATTTAGAAACTAAAATTCTTATAACCCTTTTACTTTTTCCTAGATCAGAACTTCTTCCTCACTATTAAGTTCACAGAGGCATTTAGAGCAATCTATACCTTGTGCTCCAGCAGGTGAATTTTAGTAATTCTCTGTTACATGTGTTTGCATGTCAATTTGCCCAAATGTCTGATGGTTTGCATGAGGAATTGGAATTAATAAAATAAACAACTTTTTCCCCCTTTTGTATTCCAAGCTGATAAAAGAATCATAGTTGAGCTACAAAGAGTGTCCAAAATAATTTTGAAATAAGCAAATGCTGTTAACATTCTGGCACTAATTTAATGAGTCCTCATATCCGAATACATGTAATGTTGATTAATTAGTAAATTACCATTAAGGATTTTTACATTCCCATTATAAAGCAAGGGTTTGTTTTCAAATAAACCATTTTGTAGTGGTAGTTTGTTTAATAACATAGCTTCCCTCAAAGTAATATTGTTACTCCCACTACCCCTCCTTTGATAACTACAGGTTCTCTGAGGTTTCTGTAAAACATGGAAAACCCAGAATAACTTGAGTCACAGCGACATCATTTGAACACATGACAACATCATTGACTCATTGTGATGACTCTTTGCAAAATGGGAACAGGAAATACAAAATCTCCATTTGAAGACAAAGCTCTTATACACTAGGACTTTTTCCTTAGTACAAAGTACAATATATATGCCTTCCTTCTACCATAATAACTCATATCTCATCACAATTTTTTTAAAAATATGTTAAAAATGACTATCACAAGAGATAGTAAAGGGTATGTTTAGAGGTATCACTTCAAAATCCTCTTTTGACATTTAATTTTTCTTTCTGTGTTTGTCTGGCCTGTGTTTTCTAGTGTCACTAAGAAATGCTGCAAAAGTTTCCATTGTCGATGTGTCTGGTATCTGTACACTAATTTTGCCAGCCATCTGTGACTTCCCATAGCTTATGGTACACAGACACAAAAATACAGGAAATTCCTAAATTTTCTTAATCCCACACTACAGATAGAGGGAAAGATTTCGCTACGCTAGAATCCAAAGAATGTTGCTTCAAGTCCCCAAGAGCCAAAAACGAAATTCTTCTAAGGGGCTCTTACGTAGCTAAGGAAGGTAACACAGTATTAGATAAGAATGAAACCTATCAAAACATGGGAAAGGACATTAATCAATTTGAAATGTTAACTTGTATTTATATATAAAATCAGTATCCAGCTCTACAGAAATATTTTTGTAATCTGGAAGAAAGATATAATGTTTTAGCAAAATGCAAATTTTCAAACTGACCCAAGAAGAGGAACACTTGAAGAGAACAATTCTTTCAGAAGATAATTTAAAATGTGTTTAAAGAGTTAGCATATAGAAGCCAACATTGTTTGAATAGTTTTGCACTGAGCTCTAGCTCAGCTTTAAAGATTAGGGGATTCCCCACATTATTCAAACTATTCCAGACCATACACAAAGATGAGCTTTCCTGTTCATTTGCTGAAGTTTATCCTAATCTCAATTCCAAAACATGATAAGAACAGGAGTCTAACCTCCCAAAAGCTGTTCAATTTAAAGAAAAAAATAAACCTGATGAGAAATTGTGTTGCATCTATTTTCATCAGAGCCAATTATTTTTATTCAAGATATATTAATTCTGTTTAAAATAAATTACAGCTTTTCCCCACTGCGTTATTTTACCATATTTTGTTGTTTGACATGGCTTTGAGCTGTTTTCTTTTTTCACCTTGTTTTTAATTTTTTTAAATATTTTTATTCTTTCATACAGATTTTATTCTTTTATAAAAGTGAACAGAAAGTACAGAGTTCCCATATACCCCGTTTTCCTGATCATATTTTTCAACATTAATTTTTCCAATCAAATTACTTGTCTTTTTCACTTTTGCCCAATTTGTTCCTTAAATTTTCTTTTTATTATTTATTATTCCAGTATTGAGTCTTTTATTATTTTAATTCTTTTTGATGTTTTTATTTCTTTCCCTAGTTTATTTTATAATTCACTTGTATGCTTATTTTCATTTCATTGATTTTAGCATTATTTATCTTAAATTGGTTTCTGTTACATGCTCTAACCTTTATTATTTTTTGTATTAGGCTCTTTATTATTTATTTTTACTAAACTTATTCATTTTGGGGAGATTCTATTCTTTCGATTCATCTCATTGGTTTTATTTCATAATTCTAATTCTTTCCCAGTTAGTTTAAATGTTCATCATGAATAAATTGCAATTGTTTTTAATTTTAAAAATTGTTTTTTTGTACAGCTATTCACTAATAACCATTTAATTGTACACTTAAAATGGAGTAAAGACATGATATGTAAATTACACTTCAATAAAGACAAAAAAATAAAAAAAATAAAAAAATAAAAAAATTGTCTTTTTGTAGTATATGGAAAACAGGAGGAGCGTGTGTCTCATTGAAAGGTGGCCTTGCAGTTGTTGATCAAACTCTGCAGGAACAGCAGTTCTCAGCCTCCTCCTTGCCACAACACACTGCAGAGAGCAGGTCCACGGATGCTCACTGGTTCTCAGCTGGGATGCAATAGCGAGCATTTCATAACCTCTAGCTGCACACTAAGACAAAGGTAGTCCTAACTTTGGTTCATATTCCCATTGCATTTTTGGCAGTAAAACATTTCATACTCTGAGTGATATCAGTTCTGTATTTTAGAAATGTTCTCTTTCTACTTGTACATTTTACACTAAATTAAATTGTCTCCTCATTATAACTGCAGGGTCCCATCTGTGAAGGCTCATTGTCCTCTCTCTGAATCCCCTTCATGGGCATTTCTAGACCACTTGGCTTCACAGATGTTGCAGACTCCCTGGTGGCTTCAGTGCTCTTGAGTCCACAGGTTTGACGATCCTATCTCATTCTTGACCTTCCTGCATTTAATTACATCCAATCATGTGAACTATCTATCCATCTATCTATTCATCCATCCATCCATCCATCTGATCTATCCATTTATCCTATATCTATCTATGTATATATTACCAAATATTTTTAGTGTTACATAGAAAGGTATTTTTAGAATGTGTAGTCTGCCATATTACTGAAAATTAAACTCTTCATTACTTATTTCATAGAGTTATTTTTTGTATTACTATTTTTTTCCTGTTTGAGTCATCCTTGTTGAATTGAAACTTCTAATATGGTTTTTTGGTATTCTGCTAATACCCTTCCATTTCTGGATTCATATAATTAGATGTATATGAATTTGCTATTATTTGAAACAAAAATACCAATTTTTTCACCTATAAGCTTCACTTTTGCCCCATTCAAGACTCTGTTTCCTACTTACTACCCTCCCTCTCCTTCCCTCACCCCCAAAAGAGGATGCATTTTACAAGACTTTTGCTCTCCTACTCTTTTCCTCTTCCCATATGGAAACCCGAGAAGGCTTTTCCTTCCCTCTTCTCCTCTTCCCCAAGGATGCAAATCCTAGATTTTCTGAGATAGTTTAGTACCTATAATTCCGTGAGAGAGCCCTGCAGTTTTCAAGAGACTTTATTTAGACTGCATATTATGCTTTCTAGGTCCATCATTCTCTATTAAGACCTGTGCAGAGGGATAGTGATTATACAACATTGCATGGCTTATTCTCCATTCTTTTCTATCTCTTCATCTTATTCCATTTCCAAGTTTCTCTCTGATTCGTTTGTAATTTGAATTTTTTTCTCAGTTATTTTTTACAGATCATGTACATGAGTGACATACTGACTAAATTTTTACATATTTTGAAATATCTTTATTTTTTTGTCAGCCTAATAGTTGAATATTATCTTAGCTATGTATGAGATGTTGGGACAGCTGTTTTCTCTCCTTAATCTGTAGATACTGTTCTACTTTCTTATAAGTCCATGTGACAAATAAGAAATCAGATGTTAACCTGTTCCTTTTGTTGATAAGTTTATAATTTTTTAATCTCTCTTCATAGCTCAGGAATTCTCTAAGGATATGCTGATAGGCATGCCATTTTGTTATTATTTCAGCTTGGAAATAAGTGAGCACTTTTAATCTAATGATTTGGTCTTCTTTTCAGGAAAACTGTCTTTGATAATTTTATCATGGCTTCCATTACCCTCTTTTTTATTACTATTCTTCTCCTTCTGGAGCTCCTATAATTTGTGGTGGATCTCCTAATCTACTCTATACTTATCTTTCCTGTCATGATTATCTTCTCTCTGTGAATATGCTGAACATAAGTCATATTTTTCTAAGCACAAGTCATACATGCTCACACATACACACACACAATGCTTGTTAGGTTATTTATTCAAATAGTCAATGGACAGTAAGTCCTCCTTTAACGTCATTGACAGGTTCTTGGAAACTGCGACATCAATGAAGTACAGCGGGTCCTCAAATAACATCATTTCCTTCAATGTCTTTTCTTTATAATGTTGATAAGAAAGAAAAATTGATTTTGGTATACATCATTTCATTTAAAGTTGCATTTTCCAGGAAGTTATCATTGACATTGAGGACTTCCTGTAGTTAATTGATGAGATCTATTTGATCTATTCATATATGATGTTATATGAAATATGTTTCTTTTTCCAATTTGAAGATTTATCAATTTATCATATTTAAAATTTTTATTTTGAAATAATTTCACTTCTATAGAAAAGTTGCAAGAATAGCACAAAGAATATTTTGTGCACCATTCACCAAGATTCACCAATTTTTACCATTTTGACACATCTATTCTCTTTCTTATCCTCTCTCATCCACACACCCACACATTTGTACAAACATACACATATCTGATATTTCCACAATCAACTCAGGTTATGAATTTTTGGCAGGAGCCCTTCATTAGTAATATTGTGACTTCAATTTATCTCTTTAGGAGGCATGGAAGGTCAGTTTGTCCCACTATTGCTGGTGATAATTTTGATACCCAAAGTGTCCCACATTAAGGCAGTGGGAACTCCTTCAGGCTGGCTCCTGTGTCCTTTGTCATGTCATCATCATTTTGTTTTTGACTATTTGCTTACTTTCTAGCACAGATGTTCCAGGCTGATCTTGGACTTTTCTAGCGTCAACCTCGAAATCAACCATTTATCCAAAGCTTTGGTTCTTTTTAGAAGGGACTACTGTGTTTAAAAACCAAATTTAGGCTCTAGATGAACTTATTGCTATCAGCTATCGATGCCTCTAGATACACAGGACTGAAAAAGTTACCTGGATCAATTCTATTTTTTCTCTACTCAGTTGGTTTTACTACACATGTAAAATATAGTTTGTTTTTTGTTTTGATTTCTATTAAATTTTATGATTTTCCTTCTTAATATTGATTTAATTTAATTTTTTGAATATTAAAAATATTTTCATGGTCCCTCAAATCAAAATTACAATAAGTTTTACTCATAGGCATTTCTCACCCTCCCCTTTTCCATCCAAACTTTTCCCACTCATTGGCCTATAGGCAAACAATGTGGTGAATTTCTGCTTGGTCCTTACCTTGACTGTCTCTACAATTTTGGTAAAGGGGAAAAGATTCTTTGTTATGACTATCAGTTGTAAGCATCAGAAAATTTGCTAAATTTAACTTTGTAAAAAGAAATTTTAAAAATCCTTTTACAGTGCAAAAGACAAAGAAACTCCACAATGAATGAAGACAAAAAACAAATGAAAAACTGGAAAACATTATGATAATATATATTAATATTATACATACAGGTTAATGTTCTTAATAGATAAAGAACTGTTAATATCTGTGTTCATATTACTCAATAAGATATTCCCATTTGATTATGGAATTCTTCTTACTGTGAATTTTATGTTTTATCTTAATATAGGTAAGCCTGCCTTTTTGTTGATGTTTTCCCTGTATATTTTCTTTAATTTCCTCTTTTTCAATCTTTTTGTGTCATTTTATTTATTTATTTTTTTAAGGCACATAGCTAAATAGATATCCACATGCCATTTTATATTTACTTCTATATCCATCTAAACCACAATATCAAAGACTATCTGTTTTTAAGAGAAAATTAAACATCTTCAGTTAAATGCTGATGTATTTGGAAAAGAAACTTAGGAACCAGCATCTGTTAGTGGTGATTATATGCGAAGGTGCTGGTGGCAAAGTCTCTTGTAGCCTGGATGGCTTATCACAGAGATGCAGAAGGCAAAAGAACTCTGATATATACAATGACCAGGGTGATTAATGAGTGTTATCCTCTGGCTTAAAGAGTTATCCTGAAAACATATGTAGCAGCTACTATGGGTGGGCTGTACCTGGGACTCTAAGGCCCAGTTTTCTATTATAGCCACTCCTTGGGTATTGGTACAAGGTTGGTCTGCCTCAAACATTTTCCACTGCTTTTGTACAGAGCAATCAGTCCCATCAACAGACTAGTTGATGATTGAGAGGACAGGGTTGCCACCATATGAATCCAAAACCCAAGCATCTTCCCTTTAATCTCTTTCTCTCTCTCTCTCTACACACACACACACACACACACACACACACACACACGCACAGACTTTCAAACACAGAGCACGATTATACCTTATTCCTTGAATATGGAATTATCTACCTTTTTTAAAGGGCAGATACCCTGTTTTCCAACTGGATCCTACTATCCACCCCTAGGAACTGCAGGAAAACTGGATTTAGTGACTCCAACATGATTTAACATCTTTAAGAGATTAAGGCAAAGTTCAGACCTTTCAACTCCTAAAACACAAAGGAAAAAAGATCAAACCAACACACAAATTTACTATCAAGCAGCTCATTCTGTAAGGTGAGTATAGCTAAGTTGGGATGGGACAGACAGACAGACAGCAAAATTTCTCTGCCATATTGAAAGTGCAAACAATGTTAGATTCTTGCAGATTGAAAATGATGGGCAAGGAGATAAATGGAGAGAGACAAAGAAACTTCGTGATTGTTCATGTTACTATCCTGCAATGTGATCCTTTTCTATCTAAAATTTCAGCCAAAAGTCTTGTGTCTGTGCTCTACCTAGAGGCAATAAAAGAATAGAGTTGGTGTTCAGTGAGGTATGATTTGATGTGGAAAAGAGACAATCTCTGGTGGAATGAGATAATCTACAAAATGAAATAAATTTGTGAAAGTAGGAACTCAAGCAACAGGGATGGTGAGAATTTCCATCTCCTCCCCCGCATATACACATATATATCCTTGGAGCAAGGGGTGCTTTAAACTGATATTATTGGCATTTAAAGGAACATGGGGACATCAGTTGACAGTTGGGTTATTTTTCAGGAATTTTGGATTTCACCTCCAGCTGCACACTTGAACTCTACTGTTTTTGACTCCTAATGAATTTGGCTCTTTGACTTCCTGTTCTGGTGAATTGAAGAGAGTAAAAAAAGCAAAGGCATGGATTTCAGTTTTATATCTGTTCCATATCAAAACATGATTCTTTTATGAGAACCCATAGGAGAAATATCTCTCAGATCTTAGTGTTTGGAAAAATATGTAGAATTGTGTTACTTTTTGCTTTGTCTGCAAGGGAGGTAAAAGTTGACTTTTAGCTCCACCTTTAGCAGCCTTGCAAGACCTTTGATTTCTATTAATGAGTTCTAACTTCCACTTGTGTCCACCGTAAATTAATTTTTCCATTGCATCCATTTATTTATTTATTTTTTCAATCTATTTGTGGCCTATTTCATTTCAATGTACAATACAAATTCTTCACCCCTTGTTCAACAGTAAGTGGCAGATACATCCATAAATGAATAAGGGATTATTGCTTTCATACACAATTCTCCTTCTCTCACTTTAACTGGACACTAATTGCTGCTTAGGAATTCATTTACTCCTCACCTGTTGACTCAATATGTATTCTCTAGAGCAGCTTTTCAAAGTGTTCATTGCCATGGTCATTTGTTTGGAGGAGGGTCATGTGCTCTATTACCTTCCGGTGTTCGTCTGGAGCGTCCTCAGGCTGTTCAGTAACAAAAGTGCTTTGTGGTCTGGATGTTTGTGGGAGACATCCAAGCAAAGGAGTAGTTGAAAGTGGTCAGCAACCAGCTACATATCCTATGCTGTTTACATAGGACCTACTTCTTTTTTTTTTTTTTTCCTTTTTGAGACAGAGTCTCACTCTGTTGCCCAGGCTAGAGTGAGTGCCGTGGCGTCAGCTTAGCTCACAGCAACCTCAAACTCCTGAGCTCAAGCAATCCTCCTGCCTCAGCCTCCTGAGTAGCTGGGACTACAGGCATGTGCCACCATGCCCGGCTTATTTTTTCTATATATATCTTTAGTTGGCCAATTAATTTCTTTCTTTCTATTTATAGTAGAGACAGATCTAATTTTTTTCTCAAATTGTTTTCTACCTGACATAACCAAATATTTAATGATCCTTTCTTTCCATACTGATTTGAAGAGTTTCTTTACGTATATATTTGAGTTGTTTTTTTGTTTGTTTGGTTTTTAGCTGGTCTCTCCCCCCCTTCTCCCCCCACCTGTCTCTATTTTGGTCTCTTTTAGCCTCTGGTATCAAATTTCTTTTTTGCAACTTAATAAAAAAATATCCTCCTAGCTGTCCTCCTCTCACGCTCTTTTCTCTAAAGTTTTCTGTCTTTTTCTACATGTGTATTTTTCTGCCTGAACTTATGAATACATTGAGTCAAGTTAAATATTTTGGGATATTTTTTGGGATTGCATTAAGTTTATAAATTTATATTGACAGAATTGACATCTTACAGTGACTCATTTATGCTTCGTGTCTCTATTTATTGGTATTTTCTTTTTGCTACTGGGGAAAGTTTTCTCAAATCCTGCCCATTTTAATTATTTGTTCCTAGATGATTTCTATTTTGTGAAGGTATTTTGAATGGGATCCTTTAAAAAAATTTTATGTTCTTACCATTTTTTAATAAAAATAAAATTTATATGTTCTTGTTTGTGACTGTTAGCATATAAAAGGTGGACACTACTGATTTTGAAATTGACCATTGGTCTGAATTCTTTCATTTCAGGTAGTTTTTCAATCATTTTTTATCTCTATAGTTTTTAAAATTGTATATCATAAAGCAAAGTATTTTTAAATGAGATTTTCAGTTAATGAGGTTGGCCCAGGTATACATTGGCGATGCTGTGGTTGATTCATTTTTATCTGCTGAAGTGTTGTGAGCTTTGCTTCCACCATGCTACGTTTAAGCTTTCATGTAGTAGCCCTCGCATAATAGCCAAGATACTGCTCTTTTTTGTCTTTCCTGCTAAGCGTAAGGTCGGAATTTAGATCAGCTAGAATTTAATGTTGCTGTGGAATCTACTTACTATGTGAAATTGGCATTCACATCTCACGTCAGCACTAAGAGAAATAAAACGTGAGCCACAAATGCTGGATACATACATCGTTTACAATATTCTAGTAGCCATATTTAAAATGTAAAAAGAAATAGGTAAAATTAATTTTAACACTACACTTGTTTAATATTAATCGAATATTAAATCTGATAATATAAGTAATAGTAAATTTATACAAATACTAGTAAATAATATACAAATAAATTACATATATAATAAACATATATTTTCTTTACCCTGTATATCCAAAATATCATGATTTCAACATTTTATTGATATAAAAGTTTAAAATGAGATAGTTTACATTTTTTGTGCTAAGTTTTCTAAATCTGGTGGTTATTTTATATTTACAGTACATCTCAGTTCGGACCAGCCCTGTTTCACGTGGTCGGTAGTACAGTTGTAGATGATACCCCTCACATGTGCTTACAGGTTACGATTTACTGGAATTTTTCAGAATACAAAATTTTATAACAGAAATGCATGGCCCAAAGTAAGCTTGTTAAAAATACACGTGTAGAGATACGCCTTCAAGTAAAGATTTAAGCCTCACCGTCCCTCCTAACAGGAGACGGCAGTCATGGGCGTATGAAACCTCACACATTGTGTCAGTGCTTAGATAATACTGCCTTTGACCTGGCCCCTGTGGCACTGCAGGGATTTTATGTAAGTCCATCATGACATCTTTTGTATCCTGTTGTTTTGTTTCCGGCTTTTATTCTCCTTGTAAATAGATTTGAAAAGCAAACACCATCCTGCCCTGTCTTCCTATTAGTTGTAATTTAAATGTTTATATGAAATGTGGAATAGGTACAAATTTGAGTGGTGGTCTGCTGTGTCCAATATCACTGTCACATTTGTTGAGCCAAAGGGACTCCTGTATGGAACTTGGCTTTGTGGATTGGTTACATTCCTAATTGATTTGTCAAGGAGAGGTGTCTGTTTTAAATCAAGCCTCTGTTCATTGTTTTGTGCGAGCTGTCTTTGGAGGAGATGATAGATCTTGACCCATCTGGGTCTGTGCTTCATAGCATCAGATCAGTCAGGTGACAGTTGTGGCAGAGACTGTCACTAAGAAGGCCAAAGCCAGCTTGGGTTGTGGACCAGGAAGCCCCTTTGGTGGGCCAGCCCTGTTTAGAGGACCAGATTGGCTTTGGGGACTGCAGCAAAGCGATCGCTGGCAGCAGGGGCGAATCGGAGAGATGGTTTGTTCTGGTGCCAGCCCAGAACAGTTGAGCTTCTGTAATTCGCCGAGGTCCCTGTGGCCAGCTCTGCTCCCAAGGTAAAGCTAATTTAGTATCAAAGGAAATCCTCCAGCTTCTGCAGACCATCCTTTCCCTGGTGTCTTCCTCACCCCCATACAGAGTCAGTCCCCAAAATCTTCCATGTAGGAAACATTTAAGGAGCTGCAACTTCGCAGTCTAAACAGAAGGCACGAACACCCTGCCACCGTGTCCCTGACCCCGAGTGCCTGTCACAGCAGCTCAGAGAGCTCTGGGCCCTGCCTTGCTTGTGGCAGTCCCCCTCTCGGAGAGATCCTACTCCCTGACCCCCGCCTGGACTCCAGGGCTCTGCACTTGTGAGCACTTTTGATGCTGAACCAGGCCTACCAAGGATTCTAAATAGCGTTTGCTTTTACTTTCCCCACTGTCACTCTTGGCCAGCTCATCTGAACAAGCTTGTTGCCCCATGCAGGAGAATTTGATTCTGAGTGTGTCTGTTGTCTGTGACCCTTTCTTCTGGATCTCTTGCTGTGCTGCTATGTTGTCATCCCAATGGCTGTGACTAGTTGACTCTTCCCAGTTACCTTCTAGTCTGCCTCACTCTATTTTTTCTTTTTTTGCCTCGCCCGTAGGCTGTGTCCTATGTCTGACCAAAGAAATGACACAGGTCTTTCTGTGTAAGTTTTACCCAAATTTGATATGCAGCTCTAGATGTTAAGTTGGTGCAGTCTGTGCCACAGTGGTTGTGATAAATGTCCTCAGGTGTCCTCAATCAACTTTCCTGACTTTATTGTCACTGTTGCAGACGGATGTTAGAGAAGGGGCATGTTGAAGACTGACTCTGTGCTCTCTGATGCACGGTGTGTGCAATGCGGGTGGGTCAGCGGGTGGCCTGTGGAGCAGGGTTTGTTTTATAGCCACGCCGTGGCCCTCAGGGCTCAGCCCTGGCTGCACAGTGACTCAGACGGTGCTTCTCAATAACACTGGTGCCGCCACCCATCCAGGACCATCAGTCTGGTCTACAGGGATATGGACCAGGCATTGATATTTGATCTCCCAGGTAATTCTAATGTGCAGCAGTGTTTAAAAAAAAACATGTAGACCCTTGAATTTACTTACAGAGAGGATGTGGAATAGATTGTACATAAAGCTATAGAGGTTGTCAGCCAAGAAACAAGAGCATGTGGATATTTTTGATAAATTTTTGTCTATCACCCAGTTACCTAATAGATCTAATTATGCTTCTCTTCATTCCCCCCTTGAAATGGGCAAGGTCGTAGGATGATGCTCAATTATTAGGTTTTAAAGACTCTAAGATTCTGAATTGAACATTGAGTATGATCAACTGAAGCATACGCATGCTTAGTTATTTTTAGCTCGTGTTTTACCTACTCTGGGAGCTTGTTGCATATGAGCTTTTCTGCAGCGTCATTACTAGTGTTTTGCTAACCTGCTTGCTTGTAGTAGTTAATCACTTTGTTCATCCTGTATTTATAGCTCACATCCTGTAGTCATTTGCAGCTGGAAAAAATAGCTTAAGGACTTTGTAACAAAGTCTTTGAAACTTCTGTGGAAACCTTTTCCCCAAAGGCTTATTTTCTTCATACCTGCAGTTCCTGATCCAGCCCACCGTGAGGTGAAACAGTCTTTTACAGGTTATTGTTCACAGTGCAAAAACTTAACCCAAGTCCCAATTTACCTACCTTCCCTGGTTGCTGCGATGAAGCCTATTTTTGAGGCTTGATTTGGCCTGAGTGTGTGTGTTTCTCTGTGGCCACTCGGGTGGGTGCTGGGTTCTGGGTTCTGGCTTCAGGATGCTGGAGGTGAAGATTGTCCCTTGAGGCTCTGAGCATCAGAAAATAAGCACCACGGTGCCTTAGACTGAGCGCATTGTGTCCAGCCTTGGTGTGAGTGTTTATAGTTCTCTATCCTAAATGTTTCCGCATTTAGACTTTCCTTTATTAGGTGATAATGTAACTTGTACTTTACAGATAGAAATAGTTCTAAAAACTCAGAATTTGACTTAGTAGAGGAGGGAAAGTTCTGAACTGTTGGCTCCATTCAACCCCAGATGGCTACTGATTCCTGTCTTTTTGTTTAAAGTTCAGTAAAAGCATCATTACATGAGTTGGCCTTTTGTTGACTTCCGTGTGAACATAATTAGCAAAGGAGGAAATAAAAACCCTCTTAATTTCCCCAGGTGCCAAATTGAATCTCCCTCGGTCTTGTTAAGTGACTTCCCCTGTGGAATTCATCCTTGGGGTTGCTGAACCACTCTCCTTTGTGTTTTAATTTTAACTAAGCTTGGATACCAAGGCCTGCGGTCTGAACTTAATAGTTTTCTTTATAAGGTGTCAGACATTTTTCCATATGTTCAGCTAACTCTGTCCTTTAAAAAAAAAAAAATTCATGGCAGCAAACCAATAGAACCGCCGTCTTTATTGTTCCACGTTTCCTGTGTTTTTCGTCTGTTTGGGAGCAGACTGATGGGGCAGTCACTTAACAAGTGGGGTCTGTTTGTTTTGTGGCGTAACAACACTGAGGCTATAACTCATTTAGTGCTGTCCCTTCACTTTTTAGCATCTTAAACGAATGCTTGTAAGTCATTGACTTAAGAGAAAGTGAAATGAGGCGCTTGGGGCTGGCTCCCTCTCCTCGTGGAGAAATACCTGGGTTCTGGCCCTTCAAAGCAGTGTGGCCTTGGGCAAGTCGCTTAACCTCTCTGTTTTTCTTTGACAACATGCTAATCACCTGCCTGTTGGCTAGTGAGGAGAGAAAGCACATTGCCCACCTGCTGAGGAGCTTTCCACCCCTCGGGCTCACCCGCAAAGATTCTGAGGTCATCTTTAGCATAGACACAAACAAGGAGAAGTGATAAAGGCTTGGACCACTCTGTATGAGTGGAGGTTGAGAAGTGGTCAGATTCAGGATGTGGCCTGAAGATAGATCTAGCGGATTTGTTAATGGAGAAGATACAGAGTGTGAAGGAAAAAGAGGAGTCAGAAGTGACTAATGTTTTGGGCCCTAAGCCCAAAATGATGGTGCCATTTACTGAAGTAGAAAACACTGGGATGAAGGAATGAAGAGAGTGAGAAGGTCCCCCTGTGCCAAAAGACACACGTCTGTAGAAAGAGTGTTGCATTTGTCCCTAAAATCCCGATTTCAAGATTTCCTCTCCTCTCCTTCGCCCGATTTGTTTTCTCTAAATATTTTTTGAACTTCAGTAAACCTCACTATTAGTGTCTTACCTGTTCCCCGTTGCTGTGAATTTTCGGCATCTAGGAACTGTATTGATTTAGTCTGTTTTGGATTGATAATTCTATCGCCAGGACTTTGTTTTTTCTGCTCCGCAGTCAGAGTTGATGAGAACGTCATTGTGTTCTTTTGGCTCGTGAGATGCTCCACACTGCGGGGACGTTTTCCAGAGTGGATCTATTAAATGCAAGGACTTGCTGTAAAGTAGGTGCTAAGCAAATGTTTCTTGAATCTGCATCTGGTGAGTGATTAGGATAAGATCAAGCCGTTCAGATTTTGGAAGCAGAGCTTTTAAAATGCTCATGTGGTTTTGAAATCTCACGGTGTTTTCTTCTGTTCCCCGCAGGCCCTGGCACCTTGCTAGACAGTGGCCACCAGTGTGCCGGCAGCTCTGGGGAGCCGATTTCATGATTGTGGGTAGTGGTGGCCACATCTGGAGCTACAAGCATCGCATTAGCGGGTTCTTTCCGCGCTGGGTGGTTTTTATTTCTGGTGTTAGACGGCTCTTGAAGCGTTTGTTCCCATCCATCCTCGCTTGGTTCTTGCTCTACCTGTGGATTGGGTAGGGCCGATGGCGTTCGCAGACACGTGTAGGTGTTGTCGCTTTGATGCCACGAAGCACGGTGCCGGGTCTTTTAAGTCTTTGCAGCCCACCAGCTGTCATTTCCACGTCCTGGTTCAATCTGCTTCGTGGAGGTTTCCGTGTTCTGTTTTAGTCACATCCCGACAAGCCGAAGGATGCCAGCCATGCCTTTGTTTTGTGCAAATGACTCTTAGATCTTCGAGCTTGTCTCGTCTGACTAGTCCTGGTGAGTTCTTTAATCCTACCCAAATGCTCACGGCAGACGAGCCAGCCCGGAGCCACACCCACCGTCAGGGCTGCTTTGGGGCGTGCTGGGGTGCTGGGGTGCTTCTTGCTGGGTTTCCTGTTTTTCTCGCCTTATTCCATGGACTTGTTGGATGTTTTGCTGGCCAGGTTATGACTGCTTGTCATGGGTGGGCAGCTGAGTGTCCCATTTCCCTAACCCTGAGCAGTGTCTGGTTCTGCAGAGGAGGAAGCTGCCATTCTTGCTGGCGAGCAGTTCTGTGTGCTGTGCCGACAGCCACACCAAAGTGTGATTGGAAGATCGGCTTTACTTTCTTCGCCGAGTGTTCTTGATGGTTGGGACTTTAAAATGCAAAGGCGAATTATGTTTTCTCTCTTGCAAAGTCGCGATGGAGGTAAGAAGCAGGTGCTAGTCAAACGCCACTGACTCATTCTGAGAATAATATAGCAGGAAAATGATGTTATTTGGATGTTTCTGCTGCTTTTAATAAAACGAGGACTAGTCGGTTGGAACCAGTCATCTGTCTACCTGTTTTTACATTTTTAAAGTGCACAAATAGCTCTAAAAAGGAAAGCTGTAATAACTCACCATTGTTTATTCGTATTTCTATAGTGCTTTGTAAGGGCTAGCTCATTCAGAACTATAATTCAGTTCCATCTTCCTGTGAAGCATTGCTACTGAAGTAGTGGGGTTAAACTATCCTACGAGCGTGTATGGCAATGAATTCAATAATACTTTTCCATGTACAAAATGATGAAAACTAGCTCCCTGCATCGGCACTGTATTAGCGGCTCTTTGATACCTTTATAATTATCTTTTCAAAAAAAATCCTTTTGGAAGGCATCATGGGATTCTAGAGTTGGAAAAGAACTTAGAAGTCATTTAACGTAGAAGTCATTCCTACCTGGGTACTTCTCAGAGAAGGAATGACACACGCGTTTAAGACAGCTCATTCCATTCTCAGCTCTAATTCTTAGCAAGTTCTTTCTTGCTAAGATGCAATAAAAGCAGTCAAAATTATGTTCTGCACACGGTGCCAGGCCAGTGTCCCCATGTTGTATTTGCACAGTTGATCGCTTTAGGCCTTAATATAGGGCCATCAACTTATTCTGCCTCTCAGAATCTTGAATTCTGATGTTTTTGTGTCACCTGCATATTGGCTGATCATGTCACTTGTGTTCTCATCCTGTCACTGCAGCCCAGGCCGCCTGGCTCCAGAGCCCTCCCTGAGTTACGCGTTTGCTCTGTCCAGGGGGTCCTCTCGTGGGACTGGGTCTTTGAGATTGCTTGCTCTGCCCAGTGTTAACCTGTCTCTGTCTCTGTGTGTCTGTTCTGTCTTCCACTGCAAGGCTTTGACACGCGTGTAACTTTAGATGCCCTAACACCCGCTCCGGCTCAACTCTCCGTAACGGTTCCCGTTTAGTGCTGAGTCTGCTGACCACCAGGCCACACTCCCAGACGGGGACCTGATTGGCCTGGCTGGTCAGGTGCTCCATGTTGACCCTGACACCTGAGGCTGGGACACTAGGCCAGGAGAAGGCGGGGGGAGGCAGAATCCCAGGGTGGCCCAGGGTAGGCTCTTTCAGAAGGGCTCCCAGACAGGGATCACAGGACAGCTGCAGTCTGCACCCCTTCTGTGTGTGTTTGTCAACCACATGGCTGTGAATCCACGTTGTTGTGTAATCATAGAACCGCGTGTCTTCATTTTATAACATGCTAGGGTCCAGCCAAAAGCCTTGCCGAAATCCAAACACTGAGAGTTCTATTTAAAAAAGAAAGGAAAGGGAGGCCCCAGCCGTTCCCACTTCCCTTTAATCATTCTGTCCATCATTTGCCCTTGTTTTTTGACTGCCGTGGACCTCAGACTCATTGGCCAATAACAGTGTTGTTCAGACTTAACTAGTGCAAAGGACCTTTTTTAAAGGGGGCATTTCCTTCTGGTCTCTGGAATATGTCCTGCGTATGAGAAACACTGCTTGCAAACCAGTTAAGTTCTGCACAGTGTTAACTGAATTCTCAGTGTGAATGGGAAATGTTCTTTTAACTTCTGAATTATTTTCAGATTTTTCCCCCCATAAATCCTTTAGAAGCAGTACATCCCATTGTATAAATCTGTGAGCTCTGAAAGACCATCTGCAGACTAGCCCCCATTCTGTTAAACAGTGGCTTATGACCTGATGATCTGTCTTCTTTCCCTCTTAAAGCAGTGGGAGAGTGCGGGTGGCCCTCTTTGTCTGTGGGTTCTGCATCCATAGATTCAACCAACTGTGGATGGAAAATATTCAGAAAAAAAGAAAATCACACAGTTCCCAAAACAAAACTTAAATCTGGCCCATGCCAAGCACTGTGCTGAATTCACATGAACAGAGGTGTGTGGGCATTGCATTAGGTGTTACAGGTAAGCTGGAGATGACCTACGGGAAGGTGTGTGTAGGTTATGTGCAAACACCACACCTTTGTCTAAGGGATTTGAGCGGATTTTGGTATTTGCAGGAGGTGGGAGTGGAACTGGGGTCTTGGAACCAACCCTCCATGGACATCACGTGACAACTGAACTTTCTTATCTTCCTGTTTTAGATCCTCTCCCATTCATGGAGGTTTTTCTGTGATTAGTGACAATCTAATTCTGCAGCTTCTCACAGTTCTGTAGTCAAAAAAAATTTACATACATATGTATGTATATTCTCTGTAAGATGTGAATTCATTTAAATCAGGTAGGTGCTGGCTTTGCTTTTCTCTTTCTTCAGTAATCCCCTACTTCTCTTTTGCTTTAGTTCCTCCAGCTAATGTCATTCCAACCTTTCTAGTCTTAAGATGATTTTCTTTGATAGACAGTGGAAGCGAAGTAGGAGTCGAGATGTTCTGCTTTTTGTTAATATTCTGTTGACAGCCGTGTCTTAGACTCCGGGCAGCAGGCCCGTCTCATCGATTCCTCGTGTTCTCAGTGAAGGAATAAACGCTGTAGTGGTCTCTGACATTTCTCAAAACACTTTCCTCCGTTCTCAGATATCTGTGCGTCTGTTAATACTCGCTGTCGAACACGCGGGCCTCTTTTCAGCCTTTCCCGTGATCTCTGATCTTCTTGTACTTGTCCAGGGACTTGGTGGTCTCTCGGAACACACCTCCCTGTCCCCTCTCGTCAGGGCCTTTCTCAGTTACCCGGAGTGCTGCTCAGAGGGCTGCCTGGGCCCTGCCCTTTTTGGGTCTTGATGATAAATTCAACTGTGTCTTCCTGAAGTCCGGAATGCGTATTTGACTGGGCCTGGTGTTCCGCTCTTTGACAGTCAGAAGCTCTTTGGTGCAGTTATGTGCGAGGAGCAGATCCTTACTGCTTTACTGCTTTTGCGCTGATTAGAATCCAGCCCACAGTGACAGTCCGTCATCTTGTTTCCGGTACCTTCCAGAGATGAGCTTGATGCAGAACAAGTCAGCAATGCTTGTAGCTAATTGAGACCTCTGGACTTCCGGTAGTGGAAATCCCTCATTTCTAGTGCAGTCTGCTTCGGTGACAATTTTTAGATCTGTATTGGGAATATACCATTTAATTCTTCTGTGGGATGTTCCCAAGGTGATGTCATCAAACTGCTTTCATCTTTCAGTGTTTGCTTCCGTTTCCACTGAAGCATGATTTGGCATTAGTAAATGTTTATTACAATTTCCAAACAACTCAGCCTGCCCAAGATGATGACTTTTCTAGGTTGACATCCACGGCTCGCTGCCAAGGCGATGGAGTGCTTACTGTGTGTGAAGCCCAGCGCTGACATACCGCAGATTGTCTTGTAATGCTGCGTAAGGGCAGCCTTTCTTCCGAATGTCAGGAATGCTTTCTTCAGTGTCGGACACTTAGAACTTTGGAGCTTGCTGCAATTAAGCTTGAGTTCAGGAAGTGTTAAGCCTTTCCTTTTTTTCCTGTTTTAGACAAGAAATGCTGTTGATGTGTTTCACACTTGTTCATTTTTAGATCAGTTCCCAAAAAGGCGCTTAAAATATTAGTTACCATTATATGCTAATGACAGGTCTTAATAAGAAAATATATTAGTGGTTTTCGGGATAGGGACAAGACTAAAGTTCTGAGAATTCTTGTATGACTTATATTAAAATAGAAAATTTAGTAGACATTTAGTACGTGGAAGGGACTTCGTTAAATGTTATTTATGTTCTTCATATTAGAGTAACATACCTGATATGACCCTTTCCTGTACCCTTATACCTGCCCCATCCTCAGTACCTAAGTTAGGTGCATCTATAACGTCTATTATTATTCTCAGTCAGGATAAACCTAAGTATACAGCTCAAAAGATTAATATCGGAGACATAGTGGCCTATTACGTGTGGGATATATTCAGAACTTCCGTAGGCATCACTGTGACAGTAAGTCACTCCATCTCAAAGCTAATCGCTCTTTTACGATGCCTAATTGTGGGCTTGCTCAAGGATCCCCAGGAACTGAACAACTAACTGAATGGTTAACCTGCAATTCTGTTCCGGTCTAGCTGACACCAGCTGGCCGCCGCTCGAGAGAGCCGTCGGAAGGCGTGGTGACCTGCCCGTCGCCGGCTCCCGCACCTAAATTCCCTTCGAAACCTTTCTGCCAGCCTGAGGATTTTGAGATGGCCTTTGAGGCCCTCAGGTGCCCGCTCTTGAATACACCCTCTTTTCCTATCAACCGACACTTGTCTCTTGAGTCTGGCTTTCCGAGCGGCAGGCAGCCGGGCTTGTGTTCGGTTACGTCACAAGTTTAGCATCTAACCAGGCTGTGAGTGCAGGGGAAGGTCTTGATTGGAAAAACTGTGTTGAGGTGGGATGGACCCCGGAGAGGAGAAGAGGGAAAAGCGAGGTCAGGCTTAACTGTTGGGTGAACGCGTCTGTCCCTGTCTGAGCTTTAGCGTTGAGGTCGACTTTGTCAACGTCCGGGTGTTGTCCTGGCTGTCGTGCTCACCGCTGCTCTGACCACAAGCAAATCACTGTAGGAGAAGTAAGGTTTCCTCATCTTCATCATTGTGAGAATAATTCTTTTAAAAAGTGAGCCCTTTTGTATGATGAAAAACAGTCAATTTTTGAAGGAAATAGCCATGTTTTACATTATCCGGGTAAATTGCTCTTTGTTACAGCGTCTTGGTGTAACTCAGATGGGCTTGCGGGTAACGAGCGTGAACAGGAGGGCAACGGAGAGGACACGAGGGACTCGGGAGCTGTTTGGCCGTGTGCAATTCCCTAGGGTGCAATCCGCGGTTATCCTGGAACGTGCTGGGCTCAGAGCTTGGTTAACGTCAGAGGAGATCTTACCCAGCAAGTATGGCCTGTTGGGGAAGGTTCCAGGCAGCCTGATGATCTCTTGAGCAGGCGGTTGCTCTGTGGCTCCAGGTCATCATTCCACGTTAGCTATCAGGTGAGCTGCAGGCAACAGGGTTCAGCTCTTTGAAGAAGGCGGGGTGTCAGTGAGCTCACCTCTCCTCCTGCATCGGGACAGGACTTGACTTCCAGCAGAGGACTGACGTGCCTCTGCAGAGATTCCATAATAGAGAAGCTGGGCGTATCCTTTAAGTAGATGGAGTAGTTCCTCGAGTCAAATGAAAAGCTTTCCAGAAAGGTCAAGGGAAAAGCAAGGCCGCTGGACTAATGGACAGTCAGCGCGAGATACCGCAGAAAGCAGTCCTGTCTGTGCTCAGCCTCCCCGTCTGTCCAGACGGCAAACAGACTGTGACAGGCTTTGCCTGGGCCATGTGCTCACCTTCAAGTCAGAAGGGGGCACTGTCACTTCATGGATGGGTCCCCCGAGACTGCAGCGGGGACAGGGGAGGGGGCAGTTCTGCAAAGGAAAGCGATGCGCTGTCGGCAGGAGAGGCAGATGCTGAGGTGGGAAGGGCCGCAGGTGCTGCTGCCCGGAGCCCAGTCCGATGCTCACGCTCGGTGCGGGCTCGGTGGAGCAATGCAGCTGGCAATTCTGTGTGCCCCCAGCTGCCGCCGTCAGGGTCCGGGAACTTGAGGGGTCTTGCAGAATGGTTTCAATTTTAACTTCCGCACTTTCGAAGGTGCTTTTGAATGCCACATTCGAGAATGTGAGGTGTAAGTCTCAGCGTTTAAAGCATCCAGTGCATTGTCTCCAGAGTGATGGCTCCTTCCTTGTGTTCTCGCTCTCCATGAACGGCGCCGTCGGGCTCACAGTCGAACGTTTGAAATGACCGTTCTGCCCCGACAGTGCAGAGCATGGAATTGCTAATCTCCTCTGCAGCAACAGTGACTGCCTCGGTATTTCTAATTAAATAAACTGTGTATTAAATATCTATCAGAAGGTACCATTCAAAACAAAACAAATAAAACACAGGCATCTAAATCATTCAGCCAAAGACTGTTCTGATCCAGAAGCTCAAC
Source organism: Lepilemur ruficaudatus (assembly GCA_963574885.1). Lineage (NCBI taxonomy): Eukaryota > Metazoa > Chordata > Mammalia > Primates > Lepilemuridae > Lepilemur > Lepilemur ruficaudatus. The sequence goes on from CAUYRT010095228.1 coordinate 54,896, forward strand.
CAAAAAAATAATATAAATATATATGTTAGATGAGGACTTTTTTTTTTTTTTTTTTGAGACAGAGTCTCACTCTGTTGCCTGGGCTAGAGTGAGTGCCGTGGCATCAGCCTAGCTCACAGCAACCTCAAACTCCTGGGCTCAAGTGATCCTTCTGCCTCAGCCTCCCGAGTGGCTGGGACTACAGGCATGTGCCACCATGCCCGGCTAATTTTTTCTATATATTTTTAGTTGGCCAAGTAATTTCTTTTTATTTTTAGTAGAGACGGGGTCTCGCTCTTGCTCAGGCTGGTTTCGAACTCCTGACCTTGAGCAATCCGCCCGCCTCAGCCTCCCAGAGTGCTAGGATTACAGGCATGAGCCACCACGCCCGGCAGATGAGGACTTTTAATTTTATTATTTTTCCCAGAGGAAAAAATAAAAATATATTAAGCCTTTGAAAAGGACAGTGGGTAATGCAGCATGTAACTTTAACCACACTGAGTTCTGCAGGTGAACCCCTGCAGTCTCTAGCTGGTTCTCCAGTTAATATTCCTTTATTAGATTCTGTGATTGTTGCAATCACATTAACTGTTTGCTTAATGACCTTTATCTAAGTGAAGAAACTTGGGCACTTAATATGGTCTCTTTAATGTCTAAGATTGGAGGCCATTGAGTAAAAGTTTCTATAATTGGACTCTCCTGAATGTCTTTAGGAGATAATATAGTAGATATTCTGATTCCAATTACAGCCGTAAGTACAAAAAAAGTTGAATCTGTGAAAACGTGACGGTTCCATAACCACATCACCAGGCAACAGAATGGTTGTGTGTCTTTGTTCTCTTCTCCCTCCTACCTATCCATCCACCCCTGCGTTTCTGTTGCATAACCCCTATACAGATGACACTTTTGGGGGGGAAAACATGTACTTATTTAATATTAATTTATAAAATTGTACGGTAAAGTTCATTATTTTACTGTCTACGTTGACTCACACTGGTCACTATTATTAAATGTTATCCAAAAAATTAGGAAATATGAATACCTATGTTAGTGCCTTTAAGACTTTTATTTTTCCTCTATCAGGTATTTTGAAGGGGAGATTAACTTTAGAATCTCTGGAGAGGGGAGGGTGACAACTATTTGAATGACAAGCATAGTGCCACATTATTGTGCCACATTGCTAATATAATGTCATCACGTTAACCATGTTTTATGGGTAAGGAAGCTGAGGCTCAGTGGATAAATAACTCGCCTGGTGTTACGTTGAAATGCCTTAATCTGAATTTGAACACAGATCTGACTACAAAGGCTATTTCTTTTCTCCTGCAGTCTGTCTTTCTGATTTCACAATAAGAATGATAGCTAGGATTTGTGCATACGTGTGAGGAGCCAGGCCCTGTCCCAAGTGCTTTACACGTATGTTGTCTCGTGTGATCCCCACAAAACCCATGTAAGAGAGTAGGGAGCTTAAGCTTAATTATTAAATAATTGTCTAAAGTAACCATAGACCTAAACCGTCTCTCTCACTCTTAGGCATGATTCTGTAATGCCTTCCCTGATTATATTCTGTATTTTAAACATTACTGATTACCACGTTACAATGACTGTAAAGACATTTCTGTTTATGAAGTGGTTAATCATTTGTCATATTTAAAATCCTACATTAAAAGTCATAGGCAAAATTAGTTTGAACACTAACCCAACACATCCAAAATATTACAGATTTAGCTTGTAATCAAAATAAAAGATTATGGATGGGATTTTTTAAATCCTACATGTCTTTTGTGTCTTGGGCTTTTCCCCTCAGATGGCAGGGGCATGTTGCGCGGTGCGGTGGGGGATGACGCTGAGGTAGTCGTCACAGCATCTTCAAGACGATTTTCCTGCTTAAAGCTTCCAGTACATTCCGACTGCATAAAGAATATAAATTCAAGTTGCTTGTGGTTTCTCGCAACCTGGCCCTGCCTCTGTGTTTTATGCTCCGCCTGTGTACTCTTACTGGTGCTCACGTTCCAGGGAATGCCAAGCCCATCCTTCCCTCCGGGGCTTCGATCCTGCTCTTCCCCTGTTGGGTTTACACGGCCCCTTTTCTTTCCTTACGTCTCGTCGAGCTCTCAGCCCAACGTCTCCGTGAGAGGTCTGTGAGCATTCAGTGTCAAACAGCAGCAGCGGTGGTCACAGCGTCACTAGCAGAGACGGCGGCAGCACTGAGAATGGCTAGCACGGTCCAGCTGTTACTGCATGCCGGAGGGTGTCCTCTCCTTTTACTAACTCAGCGTCCTCACCACCGCCCTTCACGGCAAGGTGCTGTCATTGTCTCCTTTATACAGATGACGAAGCCGAAGCACAGAGAATTCTGTCAGTCATTGTGTCAGTCACTCGTTTTATTTTCTTCAACACTCTTACCGTGACCTGTGATTACCTTGCTTGCTGTAGAAAATGAGTCCCTGAGAGAGGGGATCTCGTCTTATGTTCTGCCGTTTCTGTAGCATTTTTAAAAATGCCTGGCACGTGGTGGGCACTGGAGTGCGTTGAGGGAATGAATGAATGCACTGATGAGCAACGGGACTGACTTACTGGATTGCGATATTCAGGGTGAGAAATGGAGGATTTCAGAGATAATAAATACTCCTGCTGTCATTGTATGAGAAGGTCGGAAGCCTTTCACTTAAATAACGGTTGAGCATTTTTCTTCTTTGCTACATGATACTGTGTACAGGTGAGCGCAAGCGTGTGACGATGAACCCGGGCAAAGGAACACTGTATGTCCGCGCTCTCAGCAGTCCCTGGCCAGCAGGGGCCAGGTAGCTGCTGGGAACAGATTATAGTCATTGCTTATGTTTTCAAATGTGGAAATTTAGCCACGATCACAAAGCACCATTTGACTTCGTGACTGAGTTTTGGCTGCAGATTAAGTAAGGCAACTGTTCTTATGAAAAATATCTTCAGAAAGTCTCAAGTAGGGAGATTCTTTTGTTTTTTAAATTTCCCTGCTTTTCTGAACAAATGGGATATTGACTATTTTTTCCCCCTGCTTGGTGCCCTGTGGATACTAATTTCACAGGATTTTAGAGCTGAAAGTGAGCGTCCTGTTATTAGCATGGCTTCCTCATTTTACAAGAGAATAACCCCCAGGGATGAAGTGGTTTGTGCTGGGTCACATAAGTGATTGGCAGCATAACCAGAGCTCACCTTGCAGCCACTAGGTGAGTTAAATGATCAAACACTGTTAGGGAGAGTGAACACTTGCTCACTTCAGAGTCATCGTTAGGATGCTGACACGCCAGCATCTTCTGTTCCCTTGATAATGAAAATTATTGCTGGAAGCTGAAATGGTCACCAAGAGGTTGTTGCTTGTATATCCTTCTTTGGTAATACAAAGTCGTGTCCTCTCGTTAGCATACTCAGTAGTGAAAAGTGACTTGTGACTGTTGATTTCTCTGTACTGAAATTCTTGGTCCTTGAGGACTCTGGACATAGCACCTGGTCCTTTTATCACTAAGAGTGCAGAGTTCTGCCTGGTGGTATCTCTGGTTTAGTGTGTGCTTAGGAAATACTAAGTCATTTTATCTCTAGTTGAAATAAACCACAATTCAGAAAACAAAACTGCTCTTCTGCTGGAGGGAAAAATAAGAAGCAGAATATCACAAACATTTAATGTGGAATTTTCAACATAGCTAGAATTCTGAATTGCTGAATCATTGTCTATTCCATTTGGCATAAATAAGGAAAAGTCTTTTCCTTGCTCATTTCAATAAAAGCTAGACCAGAATCATATATTGTGAGACGCTGGTTTGATTCTGGCCACTTTTAGCAAGTTACGGACCTTGGAGAGCATAACATTGAAAACAGCTAAGACGTCCCAGAAGCCACCATACAATGTGCTTTTGTGGAGGGGGAAGCCTCGCTCAGTTCAGCTCCACGCAGCGATGGGTGCGTGGGTGTGTCTGCCCGTTTACTCTGGAAAACTTTTAAGACTAATAATGGTATTAGTGTTTATCAGATGCCTCACTGAGCGCCAGTGCCGTTGGGGGGAATGCCTGAGTGATTCTTCTGGAGAATCCAAAATGTGAGGAAGGAGTGTGTGGCTGGCATCCTTAACACCATTAGTTTGTGTGTCTGTCCTTGTGGGCCAGTTTGAGACGCCTCCCAGAACTTGGAAATTTGGAGACTTGACTGTGTCTTCTCACTTCTTTGTAAGACTAACACGTGATAGGAGCAAAGTCGCCTGCAAGGGGCCATGTTGGTTCCTAGGCCTGCAGGGTCTGATGGTGATCCCGATGGAAGATTAAGTATCAGTTTGAATTTGTGGATGAAGGTGGTCAGGAAGGGGGTGAGTCGTAGAGTTAAACATCGTCAGCTCTTTGGAAGGGAGAAGTGTTAGAGAACAGGCTTGAAGCGTCTTGGCCCCGTTGCCAAGGTATTCCAGCAGACTTTGAAGATTGGGGTCCTACGGGTACGTCTCCCCCTTTCATGGGGTCGGGTGCAGCAGGCTATGCTTGCCTGATGTGTGAGACTCTCATTTGATCTCACCCTCGTGCGTGGTGGCTTCCGTGCTCGCCAGGCACACTGTCACTTGGTCATTTAACTTTCAACATAGGCCATGCTGTGAGAGTTGAATTGACTAGGGGATTTCAGTGACTATGCTAGTGCCTATGACAGTTATTTATCATCATCCATTTACTCCTGGTTGTGTGCATTTATACATCAATCTTGCAGGCTTGGATACCCTCTGCCTACTTGAAAGAGAGGGATCTTTTCCTGATAGTTGCTAATCTGGTTTTGCTCATTTGTTAATTCTTAGCTATTGAACTACTCTGAACTATCCAGCTACTCTGAACCAGAGGTGTAATACCCAGGTAAAGCAGGTGAACTGGCAGTTACACCACCAGGTAAAGAATTACCACCCTGAGACATTGCTGGACCTTGAATCTAGAAGAAGCCCCCCAGTTCTGGAGGCCCAGTGTATGAATTTATCATTATCTACCCCCATTAATTCTTTAAGTATAAGAGATTACATTTACTGTAATCTGTTACAGTATTAGGCATTTTGTTAAGTACTTTGCGTATATTTGTTATTATCAATACCAACTATCCTAGGAAGTGGACACATAATATTTCTATTTCACAGATTAAGGAACTAGAGCCTAATGCAAGTAAGAAACTCCCCAAGGTTGTGGTTTATTCTTGGCTTTGCCATTTGCCAAATACCGTCCACTTGGTTATGCTTGATACGTATGGGGTTTGGACCTTTTCCAAGGTGGGCTTTAGCGTTCAATTGACCACCTCAGTACCAGCCCAGAGCAGGCGGGTCACCCAGGGGATCCCAGAAGCAGTCGGCCGAATGCCTCGGGGTCCATTTCCATTAAATGTGCAAGATTGTGCGCCCTTTTGTCCAATATTTTGCTAGAAAAAGCTGTAAGAGATGCCGTAAGAGATAGCAAAGAGCGTGGTTTGATTAAGGTGTGTTTCTTTCTATTGGTAGAATTCACCTTTAGCATGACTTATGCACATATAAGGCTGCTGAAGGCCTGACCTACCAGGGAGACTCGGTAAGAACTGTGACCTGGATCCATGACTTCACTGTCCTCCCCCCTCCTTTCTGTGAGGGGACGACATAAAAGCAGCTCAGTTCTTGGTTGTCCTTAGGGGTCGAGACAGGTAGGGGAAGAGTTACTTGTAAATTTTAATGACTCATGTGAGCAAGCCCTCTAAGTTGTTATAATAAATCCTGAGAGACGTGGTTTCCCTCCTTAAATGGAAACTCTGCAGTCTTAGTTTTGCTCTCTTGGGGGCGGGGTGGTAGGGGCTTCTCTTTTTGATCATTTTTGTCACCACTATATAGCGATAGCTCAGGGAAGGCCTTGCCCAGGCGTGCGTGCAGAGCTCTTTGTGTGATCATCATAGCTGATGAAGGTGGGGGTTGCAGAGGAAGTAAATAAAATAAAATCATGAAAATAAAGCTGTCTGGTGAGTAGTGAGTAGCTGTCAAATTGAATGTAGGGAATGTGTTTTCTCACCTCTAGGCCAGAAGTAGGAGATCAAAATTGCTACCCATCTTCAAAGTGTTCATTAATTCAAATAAAAGAGCCTTGTTTCCCTTCTGCTCCAAGAGTCTAGATTGGTACATTACTCCTATATCCATCCAGACCTAACCTGCATGTTTCTAACGATGTAAGGTAAGAGTTCATTTGAGATTCTCAGTATAATGATTACAAACTCTGTCACATTCCAAATTAGCAAGAATGCTGGTCGTTTTCCTCCGAGGTTGTGTGCACTCTCTCAGGCATTCCTGAGGACCCCTGAGGTTGCTGTCACCTGCTGGGCGTAAACAGGGAGTCAGGTGCATAACACAGGGTCACACCTGCAACCTCTGATCTTCGGACATCCTGGGAGTGGGCTCCAGATGGCTGTGGGGTCTTCGTGCTACTGCCGAGTTAGCTGGGGTGCTGATGGTGCTGAGGACACGGAGAGGGGTACCCCCCAGCTCCCATCGGCTGATGGTCTCACTTCTGCTTTCAGCACAGGTGTCCCTCCTGGTATGTCACACCTGGTCAGGGCACCCTGGAGTCCCAAGAGTTCTCCTTAAATTCAGCTTCATGTACTTCTTTCCAAGGCTTTTCCATAGTGCCAGGTGAACAAAGCCTGCACCATCTGTGATACTCTGTGCCCAGAGCTGTCCAGCCCCTTCTGTGGCCCCACCTTGACAGCAGGTCACCAGTTTAGACTCTTTCCCTCATTTCAGTGAGTTTTCTCTAATTTAGAGAACCCCTATTATCTGACCTTGGCTGGGGCCCTACTAATCCATTAGGATTGTTTTAATGACTCTGATTTCCATTGAAGGGAAAGGGTTGATTCCTATTCCTTTTGTTCCAGGGACAGTCCTTTGGCCCTAAAAAATTCTTGTATACAAATTAATTATCTAAGGGGGAGGAGATACAATATCCGACTCCCCCTGGCAGCATTGGAGATCCCAGTGTAAACAGATATGTCCAGTGAAGAGTGACAACGCCCATCTCCTCAGCTGAGCATGTCCAAGTGCCAGGTTCTTGAAAGCCCCGTTAAAGTCAGTACAGTGTAAAGTGTGAGGTCAGTACGACCTGTGGACGTAAGCTGGGAGCGGACTGGAAAGCTGGTTTTCCGGAGGCTCTCTGTCCAATCCAGGTGCCGGGAATAGTACACTCTGGTCTTTGTGCTTCTGATAAAGGATGCTTAAAGTTGTTTAAGATTGATACACTTCTGTTTGATAATCTCTATGTAAAATTCCAACCATATAAAAGTTGGGGGAAGCCTACGTTGTGTCTGAAACATGGTGTGGTGATACTGACCGTCACTGACAGTGTGGCCACGAGCAGAGCTGCCCATGGGTCTCAAACTGTGAAGTGGGTGTGACCTCCAGGATGATGAGGATAAAACGTGACTCTCACCTCCTGCCTCTCCTCCTTGGACGGCTGTCCGTGGCTGGCTGCCAAGCAGAGCGCGGGCTCCAGGCTTCTTCCCCAGCACGTGGGTCTCCCTGACCTGGCCGGGGAGTCCCGTGGTGTCCCGCCCAGCTCTGCCCCAGCCACGCTGTCCTGTGTGCACCCCTGCTCACCCACACTGCCCCTCACACCCTGTCCCTGTGCCCACGCCTCGCACCCTGGCACAGCCGCCTCAGTGATTTGCCGGTGTCCCCCACAGGCAAGCTGGGCGTGTGCAGCTTGTCGCCAGCACCTGGCTATCGGGAGGGTTTTATCAGTGGGTGGAACAGCTTTTGCTCCCCCTCAAGAAACGCCTCTGACATGCAGCGTGCATCTCTTCAGCAAGCACGTGTGAGTGTCTGCTGTCTGTGGCTCTGGCTTTAGGAAAATGAGTGACGCACCATCCGCGGCCCCGGGGGGTTCCCATTCTGGTGGGGGGAGCCCGGCTGATAAGCAGACAGCGGCAGAACCTGCTGGTGAGTGTTCCCCTGAGAGCGGGAGGCGCAGAGGCTGTGGGACAGACAGTCCGCGGACTCACATCAGAGAAGACTTCAGAAGAGACCGCGTGTCGGCAGGTCTCTGGGGAGGAGTCGACACTGGCTGGGTGGAAAAAAGAAGAAAAATGGGACTTTTGAAGATAGAGTACTGTTGCCATCTCTTTCTAGGGAAGGAGTAAGGAGTTGATTTAATCCCATTTCATTTAATTTTCACTAGAAGATATAATAAGCAGTTTAAAATATTTTCTGTTTGTTGTCTGTTGTAGAACTTGTATTTTTGTAAGGTGTTGCCAGCGTTGTAACGAGGCACCCAGTTGAATCTGTCGCATGGTCCCAATGATTGTGAGATGACTCGCAGTGATCTTGAGAAATTTACAATTCAGTTGTGAACGTAAATTCTCATTGGAAAAAATAAAAGATGATCACAGTGAGTTAGATCAATGTGGTGGTTGCCTGTTTAAACCTTACTATTTATTTTTTTCTGTCTTCATCCAAAAAAAAAAAAACCAAAAACAGAAAAGCATTAAATGTGTATGCTTAAATTTTTGAATATATTTTAAATTATCTTTATCTTGTTTGTTTTGTCTAAAACTGTAATGTAAATAAGTTTAAAGTTAATTGTTACTTTTGAATATCTTTTTATATAATGGGAATAAATAAGTTGAGCATGTATGGGAGAAAATGACTAAAAATTTAAAATCGATGTTCCTGTTTTTGAAATGGGTCAGTTTTTTACACGACTATTAAATGCTGCTGTTTAAATCTAATGGAAATTTTAGATGGGGCCATTTTACTTTTTAATATTATAAAACAACACCAATAAGAGGAAGCATGTAGGTTTTAGCACATCTTGTATTCTAGACTCGTTATGAAATGTGTTTTTGGTATGGATAATAAAATGAAACACTTCTTGTCAAATGAGAAGGCTGTCTCTTTTCAAGGTTATGAGAAGACGGATGAGCTTTCAGAAAAGACCTCGCTGGCTGACCAGGAGGAAGTGAGGACGATCTTCATCAACCAGCCCCAGCTGACGAAATTCTGCAACAACCACGTCAGGTGGGAGCCACCAGAGAACGCTGGGGACCAGCCAGCGCGGCAGGGCTGGAGCGGGCGGGACGGAAACGCTTGCCCCCTGCTCTCAGCGCGGTCGGGCAATGCTTGCGAGCTCCCTGGTGCACTGTGCATGGGCTGTTTCTCCCTCATCTCTCCAATAAGAGATACTGATAAGAATCTGGAAGTAGCAAAGTGCAAACCGGATAAGCACTCATCATACTCTACTAACTGTGTGTGTCTGAATAGTGAAAGCTCTTTGGGAGTAAAAGCCTTTGTCCCAAACCTATTAATAGAGCAATGTGTGATTGTTTTTGGTTAACAAGTTTTAACATTTTAGGAGAGGCCATTCTGCACCGAGACCTCCTTTTCTTTAAATAGTCCTCAAATACAGGTCTTTGATACTGTGACACTTGGTGTGGTGGTGAGTGATGAAGGACAGTGAGAATTATGTCACCCACCGTTGTTTGATCCCAACAGTATTTAAAAGCTATCCCGGTAAGCGCTGGTCACCAAGTGGCCTCCGAGACCAAGAGAACACGCCCAGCGCCAGCCCGGTGTTTCTCTCGTGGCGGAATTCCCAGATTTGAGATGTGCCCATTTAAAATTAACATTTGCAACTTCGGATTCTAGAGTAGCGTTTCTCTGCTTGGGGAGTGTGGCGTGCACCTCCTTTGATCTCCTTTCTATTCGATGAGCAAGAGGAAGATCTGGATGTTTCCGAGACCTAAGTGGCGATATCTCACAAACGTGGGCATATCGGGTGTGTTTAGTGTGGGGTCCAAGCCAAGTTCCTGGTGTGGCCATGAAGAAAATTCAGGCAGAAGCCCCAGAAACTTCCCCATTTCTCTGAAGTTATCCCGAAAAGACATCTCTGTGTATGGTGTCTGGTCCTGCTCAAATGGCTGATTTTTTTTTTTTTTTTGGCAAGATTTTATTTCTATCAACATGTTATACTCGATCTTATCTAAGTTGCTCTTCTTTGTGAGCTGCTTCTAGTAAAGTCAAGCAGGACAGTTGGCCAAAGAGGACAAATGATACAAGGCGGAAAGTAAAACTGGTATCCGCTCTTCACTGTTTGTGTAGCCGGTTCCTTTCACTCTTTTCCGTTTAAGTTAGTGGCCCTTTGCAGTATTCCTCCAGTTTGAAACGCAGATATTCATCATCTGATTTTTATGTGGTAGCGACAGAACTTTGTAAATGTGGGTGCTGATTATGGAGTAATTAAGTTTTATGCCACTTTTTGTTTCTGTTTTCCAGCACTGCAAAATACAACATAATCACATTCCTCCCGAGATTTCTCTACTCTCAGTTCAGAAGAGCCGCTAATTCATTTTTTCTCTTCATTGCACTGCTCCAGGTAAAGTCACGTCGTAAAACCTTAGTTCAAAGTCACATGCTCGGGTGTTAATAAATGTTTTTGTGAAGTCTGCGGCCGACCCCCTGAGGCCTCCCCGATTGCAGAGGGGTGAGCTGGTTTGGGTGGAGGCTGCAATGTCAGAGTCCCACCGCGTCTTCAAGCCTGGGATTCATTTTTATCAGGTTCTTTTAGATGTTCTGTGAATTTGATGTGGCGAGAGCAGTTCACTTTGGGCGACAAAGGAGGTTGGGACTTTTTCTTAAAATACTAATTTTCATAACAGTGAAAGGGTCAACTCCGAACCTCAGAATGCCAGAATTGCTGCTTTAAATCTTGAGTTTCTCTTTGTATCTTTGTTAGTTATAATCAGAAAAAAATTGTGTTATTAAAAAGTAGCATATGTTAGCTGTAAAAACGAATTTAAAAACACAAAAAAATGAAGAAAAAATTTAAAACTCTTATTCCACCACCAGAGACAAATACTCTTAAAATACAGGCATACGCCCTTCTGATTTTTTTCTTTTCCCCTTCCAAGCATTGTTTATTGATTTAGTTCACAGAAAGGGGATCGTAGAATACATATGGTTTTGTAATCTGCCTTATTCATATAACCATGTGTAGATATTTTCCCAGGTATTCATTGTGTTCCTAAACTGTCATTTTTAATGGTCATATGATATTTTGGTCTATGGATATACTGTAACTTATGTAACCAGTGCCCCATTGTGGGTGTCAGTTCTGTGCACTACTAACCATGCAAGCTGACACGTCCTTCCAGCTACTTACTGAATACCAGCAAATTGCAGTGTTAGTTTACCGAGATAATAAAATCAGGAAGGCATATTTTAGAAGGCACTAAGCCTTTGTTGTTTTTAAATCTGTTGTAAACTTTCTAGCTCTCATTGGATTTCTCTTTTTTTTTTTTGAAATAGCAAATACCCGATGTGTCACCGACAGGCCGCTACACAACACTGGTTCCTCTCTTATTTATTTTAGCTGTGGCAGCTGTCAAAGAGATAATAGAAGATATTGTAAGTATTTGGGTTTTTTCCATAAATAATTGTGATTCTGTTATTTAATATTTTTTAAAGTATTAATTTCTTAAGTTATTTAATGTTGGCATAGACTGCTTAAAATACCCATTCAGCTTAAAAATGTACAGAATATGTTCTTAACCCCTGAAGTTAATTTTTGTTGATTTCTTTAGGATTAATATTGCTGAATGCTTGTTACAGTGTTCTGTTACGTTTCTTTGCTATTTAATTTAACTTAAATAATTGTCTTGGAAAGAAAACTGTATCTGAATTTTATTTTCTATTAAATTAAATGAAATAACCTCCAAATTATCTAAATGTAATGGGGTTTTTGGTATTTTTAATTTAAATACTATGATTTTCACCTTTTTAGATGTCTGATTCCTTTTTATCTTATTTTCGTAGTTCTTAAGTTTCCTATTCTCTGTTTTTACCAAAAGAAAGTAAAAGCAAATTTGCTATTTTTATCATTCCATAGTAGTAGAAAAAAGAGGAAGTCATTTTCCCCTTTGTAAAATAAATTCAGGCTTCCCCCCCGCCAAGTTTACCTATTTTAACTGTCTTACTTGAAGGTGCCAATGTTTCGCTTTGTTTTGGTTTCCTATTCTTTTAAAATATTTCTTTGCCTGCCTGAAATGACCTTCTGTCAAGCCTTTGGGAAAAAGTTGGATGTCAAGGCGAGGAAAGGCTGAGAAGTGTTTTAGAAAGTGCCAATTTCAAGTTTTACAAACGTTAACGTTTTTTTCTGTAGAGAATTTTATTAAGACGAAGACGTGAGCCATAGCATCACTAGACCCCTTAGAAACGGGTCGGTTGAACATTTAGATCATTGGACTCGCAGGCATGCAGGAATCTAAGAGCAGATACAGATCTTGTTACGTGTGTGCATGCGTGTGAAATACCGTAGTCCTCTTGATTAGAAATAACACACTTGACGGGTACCACCAGCTGAGAAGCTGAAGAGATTCTCTTCTCGCCTGTATTGTTCCCACAGACTTACGAACCTTTACATCATGGTTGGATTTGGCTGTCCACACGATTGGTCTTTACCGCAATTTTGTCTCTTTCTTTGTTTAACCTAATTTTCATTCCCCACCTGTTATCTGCTAGGCATTGTGCTATTGCTTTTGCAAATGCTTTCCTCGTTTAATTTCCTCATAACCTTCACAGTTGAGTGTGAACCCCATTTTACAGGTACGGAAGCTGAGGCTTAGAGAGGTTGTGTGACTTGCCCAAGAGAGTGATGGAATCAGAATTCCCTCACCCAGTGCTCTTTGCTCTGTATCATTGTGAAGAGTCACTGGCAACAATATTAATAACATTTATCGCGTTTCTGGGTTCCACGTACTTGCTTTTTGTCCTTTACATTTACTAAATGTTACAATAACCCTTTAAGGTGTTATTGATCCTATACCCATTTTACAGATGAGGAAGAGGAGGGAGAGGGTGAGAATTCAAACAAGGCAGTTTGGCTCCAGAGCCCTGCCTCACAATCCCTCCTCCAAACTGCCTTCCCAGTTTCTGCAGCAAAGCTATGAGCTCTCTAGCTGTGATTTCTAGTACCCCATCTTTGAAAATAGGTGGTAAATAAAATTGTACCCAAGAATCTCTTTTTTAACAGAACTCTTACTGGCATAATGTAATAATTGAGTACTATTAGAATCCAGCTAATCAGGCAGCCCCCAAAGAGTGTAATAATACTATTGTGAAATAATGATAGTTACGTACGGAGTAGTTTTCCAGTGAAATCGGTGTTCAGAAATTAACCAAAAATTGTAAGAGTAGTTTAACAAGAAATTTGTACCAAACTGTAAATTGATAGAAAGTTTGAAATGTTACTCTTTATAGAAGGAAAAAAAATCAGCAGTTTAGATAGCAGGGCAAAGAGCTGTCTTTGTCGGTAGTTACAATGACTACATCTGCTCACCAGTCCATTCAGCGGGAGTATTTGAAGTCTGACAGGTGCCGGGCGTCCGTTAGGGTACGTATTAGGGTGTGTTAGACTTTGGCTGTGATAATGACCATGTCCCCCGTGTCAGTGACTTAATATTATTTTTCACTGGCTCAAAGACATCGAGGGTGGTGGCTGGGGATGGAGGGTGGGAGGGGCCCTGTTCCACATGGTCACGATCGCTCAGGGCGCAGCCTGAGTCAGGATTCCGCGGGTCGTGTGGTTGTAGCAGGGGAGGAGGGAGGGAAGGGAGAGCTCACTTCTGTGTTTAGCCCATAAGTGGTGCACCCCACATCTGTTCACAGCCCGGCACCAGCACTAGTGACATGGCGCAAGGAAGGTGTTATTCCAGGGTCCGTGTGAGTGGAAAACTGGATGTTGATGAAGATGAGTCATGTCTGCCACTCACTCATCAGTGAGTGAAACAGAGCTTACGTTCTCGTGAGCCTCCCTTTGTATTCTACTTAACAATGTTTTTAAAAAATATATAGAATAAAACATACAAATAGCCTCCAGGTAAGATATTAATACTTAAAACTATCCACCCCCGTGCATTTTAACTCTTGATGTTTTAGGCAACTTTGCATAATGTGATTTCCTATTTTTGTATGTCTGTAAGTAACAAGTGACATACATACTTGAAAATACTCTAAAATTCATGGAGAACTCTTTTTTAAAAAGCTACGTCATGTCAAATCCTTAATTCTTATGGTAAAGATCAAGGTTTTTTTTGAATTGATAAATATTCACCACTCAAAACATTCCTTCTTTACTATAAATTTGTTAAACTTAAACACTAGTAGACTTCATTCATTATAAAACGAGTACTTATCCATAGTCTACAATATGCAGGCACCAAATACTGACGGTGAGTCTAGTGAGTAAAAGTAGCCCCCATGGAGACAATAGACCACTAGAGGAGATAGACATTGATCAGGTAATGACGCTGGGCTGTCAGTGAGATTAAATGATATACATCAAGTCCCCAGGACAGTGTCTAGTGTATAGTAAATGATGAATAAATGTTAACTGTATAGTCATCATCCAAAGATGCCTTTGGCTAAACAATGGACAGTATATTGGAAGGAAAACAGGATTTGGGCAGGCCAGTGAGGAGAATATTCTAGTAGTTAGTGTAAAAAAAAAACTACTATCTGTTAGACTAACTGGTAGAGGTGGGGACAAGTGGAAAAATGAATTCACTGTATGTTTAAAATTGACAAATGTATCATCACCCAACATGATACATACCCAACTCACGTTGTTCATATTTTTATCCCAAACTGCGGGAATGTAAGCTCCATGAGAGCCAGGGGTTTAATCTCCTGTTCAGTGCTCAGCAATGGTAACAGGGCCAGGCACATAGTGTTATTGGTAAAGACTTATTGAGTGAAGACATAGGTTGGATGGTAGTGAGAGGGAGGAGGAGGTACAAGAATGACTCTGACAAGTTCCTGGCTCATGCAAATAAGTGGTGTTTGGTTCCACGTCTGAGACAAGGACCGAGGCTGAGGGTGTGAGATCACAGGTTGCCCGTGGACACAGTCTGAGATGCTTTTGAGATTGCCGCAGAGAGACGTCAAGGAGGCGACTGGCTGTAACCGTGGAACTCAGATGGGAGTCTCGGCTGGCACGTATTCATGTACTGGTTGTAGCTGTGAAACTGCAGGTAGGATAGAGTTGAACCAGGAAGAGGGTGTGGAGTGAGGAGTGAGGAGGGTCGGGGAATAAGCCTTAAGGAATCGTGTCACTGAATAGCAAGTGGACAGAGGGGACAAGAAGGGGACAAGGTGCAGACGGAACACCTCACCTGGACAATGATGTGATTAAAAAAATGCCTCGGGAGGGAAGGATTTCCAGAAGGAGAGAGTGGTCAGCGTTGCATACATCCTAAAGTTCATGCTGCTATTTATACAATACTCCATTGTATGCTGTCAAATATCGATGATGTTAAATAATTCCCTGGCGCTCAGTGATAGTTCTTATTCTAAGACAGTGGGGGGTATGAACTCAGAGAATACCTGTTAATTTTTTTAACTGTTAGGTTGAGAAAGAATAGTGATCTCTTTAAGATACAAAAGTTAGATGCTTCCTTCTTGTAGTCGTAGGTTAGAGTTGGGTTGTTGAGGTGGAGCCTTACCTTATATCAACACCCTCACTTCTTGACAGGTAACCTTGTTTATTCTGTGGTGGGAAGGCTGAGAAAAGAGATGCACCTGTGCAGGAATTCTCTGCAGGTGGAAAGTAATGTTAGGATTGCCTTAGGTCTCACTAAGATTCAAGTTCCTGGTTGAAGTGGAGTGTCTCATTAGTTAGCTTTAATGTGTCTCCTTCAGTTGGAAGTCTGACCATTGTCTGTTGTAGATGTGCATGATTTGGGAATATTTGTACCTCCTTTGAATATCTACATTTACCGTGGGCCATTATTTTGGACCCAAACTTATTTTGTATTACTTTCTAATTTTGTTGCAAACTTTATTAAAAACAAAAATTTTTAGGGTTACTACAACTATAAAATATTCTCTACTGATGATACAAATTTAAAAGACTGTTAAAAATTTATTTAAGAAGAAATTTTCTGGCAAATCATGTTTTTGAAAGCGATAATACACCTGTTAAAAGTCTACATTAGTATCCGTTTACTAGTGAGCACTTTCTGCTTACTGAGCGTTACGTGGTATCCTGCGTCAGGATGTGGTGGAATCATTTTCGACAGTTCTTCCGCAGGGGCGATTCCAATGCCCCATTTGCGTGTTATGCAGTTCAGTGGCCGATTGTTTCCGCAGATTGAGTCCACGCTGCCAGCCACATATGACTCCATTCCCCCTGAGTGTTGCTGTATCTTGGCAGAGTGCTAATCCACAACTCTAGACTTTTCTCTTGGAGAGTGTTTTCGTGTGTGCACTGTGATTCTAAACACTGTGTTTTTTCCTTCAGATGGAAAACTTAGGAACTCACTGGTTGTACATTTCTTTCAACCCATGTTATAGTCAGGTATGCACAGCTAAATTTGACCTTGAGGTTTATATGATAGAATCCTTGAGCAGAGAGTTAGTTACACTCAACGCTCTCCTGCAGTGTTATCGAGACTGATGGGTTATACGCGATGCTGTAAGTGTAGGCGGAAGCCATGGAAAACCTCCCGTCGAGCGTGGAGAAGACAGCTTCCACTGGCCACTCACAGTCTCACCTTTCATCTGACCTTCTGTTTCTTTTTTCTTACTGCCATAAAACCTTGGCTCATGGAACTCTCCAGACTTACCCACCTCGACTTAGAGTAGTGAACCTGTTTACCCTTTAATTTTGTAGGTGCTTTCGGGAGCAAGGAGAATAGGATAGCATCTTGTGACTCGGTGGCTCGTGGTTGCCAGTGGAGGGGGCGTGTTGGGAGCAGTGAGTAGAACAGGCCATTTGCAAGTGGTAGGTGCGTCGGGTCTGGTCACCGACGCACGTCAGCACGTCGTTAAATTATAGTGGATGTACTCGGCTTAACTAGATATGAATTTCGAAAGAAGCTGAGAATATTTCAGTACCATTATTAAAATGGTGGTTATAGGTAATTCTCTTGGGCAGTCTTCATGTTTGAGTGAGTCATTTAAGCAAAAGACAAAATCAGTTCAAACTTTCTTGCATGTTAAAATTTTAACCTTACCTTTGTGCTAATGTGAGGTGCTCCTGAGGGAGCACACGCTGGAGCTCTCAGAAGCGGAGCGCTGCGGAAAGACGCTGTCGATTGTGCCTCCGACTTTAGAATTCCTGAGCGTCTCCTCCCTGCTTCCCGCGGCCCCTCCTGCACGGATGCAACTTACTTGACACTGACATGAACGTGGAAGGGACCAGCCTGGAGAAGCATGAGCGGAAAGAAATTCCCTCTTTTGTTAGGGGTGCTCTTTTGTTTTAGTAATTTCATTGAATTTCTCACAGTTGTTCTTTTTGCTTTTGAACTTTAGAAACGACATAAAGCTGATAACGCTGTCAACAAGAAACAGACACAAGGTAGGAATTTCACGTCTTATTTCTCGTGTTTGTCAAATACACTCATAGTGAAATATTTTCGAATCGCTTCAGTTAAACACAGTTCACTGGAGAGTACTGCGTATCTCTTAGGTTTTTCTTTCAGGCAGATGGATTCTTGCTTTGTAGTGTTGGTTACTGTGACACCTAAGTTCACGTTAGAGCGATTCACAGTGATAATGCTTTTGAAAGCCGACATTTTTAATATATTTAAGTGCTTCATAGTAATGAGCTCGCAAATATAGTCCGTAAAGTCTGCAGTTGTGTTTGGCAGCGTTAAATACTGTAAACTGTCTTCGTCTGTAACCTGCAGATGTTACTGTAGAAAAGATTTACAGAAAATAATCAGATGTGATCTTACTGGGGTGAAAAGCAGTTGGAAAGCGACACGCTCTGAGTCATTCTCTACGTGCAGATGGTGTATGCTCTGGAAATGAAGACGATTAAAACCAGGCCGGCTTCTGTGCAGTGCGTGGCATTTTGGCGTGGCTCTTTTCGTGTGCGAGGCTCACGTCGATGCTGCCAAAACCAAAATGACCTTCCACAGAAGCAAATAGACCATCATGCTCTAAGATTTAAAAAACAAAAAAAAATACCCAGGAACATGGAAACTCATCGTATCCTGTCCCTGAGCTGCCCCCTCTGTGCCTCATCCTTCTCTGAAGTTCTCCTAGCCGGGTGAGGGTCAGTAAAGTCTGCCAACATTACCTGGCAGTTAAGGACAGTATTTTTACCTGGCTAATATTTTTATGGGGCCCCGTCAGAATGCCCTGCTTCTTTCTTACCACCTCATGCCTAAAGCATCATATGCTGATTTTTGATATATTTGAGGAAGATATATTTATTAATTAACCTAATAAGATTATAAAATATTTACTGAGATTATGTTACGAGACACACAAAAAAGTATAAGATGAGAACCTCAACTCTGAAGAGCTGATAACCCGTCTGGCGAGAGAGGTGCATAAAAAGACACATACAAGTGCGAGGGAAGAGATTGCGTGGAAGACGAAGGGTTTGGGCCACGGGATCTCAGCGTCGCTCTAGATTTTTGTGGCAAATCATGGCTCCCATGTCAAAAACCATAGAAACTCAGGAGAGAAAATGTTGGTGTGTCCTGAGGTAGACCTTGAATTTTGGGAGGACTTTGGATGAGCCAAGAGACAAGGGGAAGATGTCTCACGTGTGGGTGGAGTGGGAAAGGCGGCAGCGAGGTTTCCGTGGACAGGAAGAAAGAGACTTCTGGACTGGTTTGCTGAACGTTGTTATTGGAGTGCCAGGGATGGAGCGGAGATTCATACCCGAGGGAGGCAAACACAGGATTAAAAAGGTAGGCGGGCCAGGAGTTTGGGTGTGAAGGGCCAACCAAAGGAACTGAAAGAGAAAAACCCAGATGTTTCAAGTACTGGTGTTTTGGCAACATGCACGTTTTGCATTTGCTGCCATATTGCTCAAAATATTCATGAACAGCTTTGGCAATAAAATTAAGTAAATGCTGTTCCAGTGCAGCAGAGCGTTCCTGTCTTCAGCAACTGGCAGTTATTTATCTCCAAGCCTCTGCCCATGAGGTCAACATAGTGCGGTCAAGGAGTAGCCGTCATGCCTTTAATGATTTTGGGGCTACCACACCCCGTACTCACAGGTGCTCTGATCTTCTGGGTCCTTATCTACTTCCAGAAGTATTCCCTTTTGTCTGCCAGTCAGAGAAAATGTTCTTTCTTGGTTATCTTTCTTGGTTCTTCAGTCCTCTTCGTGGATTTACAGATGAGCCCCGTGGCTAATAAGGAAGACTAGGCAGGCGAGAGGGAAGTCTTCTAGAGTCAGCGTCTGTAAAACTCATTTCAAAAATGAAACATTAGGGCTTAGCTGTAAAAACCATTTTAGTCAACAGAATACAGTCGGCCCTCTGTGTCTGTGGGTTCCTCATCTTCAGATTCAGCCAACCGAGGATTGAAAATATTCAGGGAAAGAAAAATACAACGATAAAAAATAATACAAATATAAAAATGCAGTATAACAGCTATTTACATAGGCACTATTTCCATATTTCCTATATACTAGTTACATAGTTACATTGTATGAGGCGTTGCAAGTAATCTAGAGATGTTTTAAAGTAAATGGGAGGATGTTCCTAGGCCATTTGCAGACGCTACACCGGTGCATACACGGGCCTGGAGCTCCCGCAGATCTGGGCATCTGCAGCTGTGCTTGGAACGCCCGTGTCCAGGCTTTTAGTTTACTACTTGAAATTGTTCTCTAAAAGAATAGTATCTTTTTTTTTGTTTTATTCTTTTGCCTGCTTTTGAGTATTGGTCTCCTTGGGTTGGCGGTTGATAGGAGATAACAAAAATGTTATTAAGTAGGGTACTGTTTGCTGTCAGATAACTTGAATTGCTTAACACGAAAGCCATCTGTTGACGTTACACCAGAGTGAAATTCAGTTTACTTTCCTGAACTGGACAGGAGTGGGTGTGTAGGAGTGTGGGAAGGGGAGTATTTTTGACAGGCAATTTCTGACAGACATTCGAAGCATTAAACTTTAATTTTCATTTTCCAAATGTTTACCAAGACCACATAATATATAAGGACATTTTACTCTCAGTTCAAATATTAATCCTTCTATATTCTTACAGAAATGAATATTTTCTTTCCTTATTTTGCAAGGAGAGGTAGAGAGTGACTCTATCATTCCCTAGCAACTGCGTAAATATGAATTTGTAGTTTTATTTCCTACATTTTCAACCATTTGACTGAAGACTGGTGCCTGTCTGGTGTCTCATTTTCACTGATTAATGAACTCAATCGGGAATCTAGTTACGGGGTTTAGGCCTAACTTAGACCTTCACGAACTTTACGTTTGTGCCTGTCATCAGCACCCCTTCTGGAAACAAGCCATTTCTTGCCCCAGAGATATGTAAGTTGGTTGAGTAGATGGTTCAGTGACCTGGCAAATGTGCGATTGTATATTGTTTTCTGCAAACCCAGCTGCAGAGGGAGGGCGGAGCAAATTGATGCTCAGAAGTCCCGGGGAGTGAGTGAGTCTTACTGAGTTTTATGAATGGTGACTGCTGCTCTTTGCTCTGGTATTTTTGTTGTGTGATGGTTTGTGCACACTAGAGAGGGACAGAGCAAACCTTTGGCTTGTCTTTGTGTTCCCAGCCGCTCCCAGCCCAGGGTCCTTTCGTGACAGGTGCTCTGCATGTGCGTGACCGATGAATGGGAGAACGAACCGCTCTCTAGATGAAGACTTGGGCGTAGATAACGGAGGGAGAAAAGAGACTAGAAATGAGAGGAGCCTTCCTGAGAATTCATTATCTGGAGTGTGAATGAGCTGAAAGCAGTATCTTCATAGCACTGTGTCCCAGGCTGTTTCACAGACGCCGATACAACACTAACATTTCACCCTTGCTTTGCCTTCTGGGAACACAGACTGTGTCAACCGACCACCTCCACCGCTCCGAGCCCCCAGGCACTGCCCTGTGGGGGACGCTGTTTTCCTTGCATCTGAACTTCATTTTCTCTGATTTCTTCCCTTGATACGCGCACTCGGTACACGACATGCTCCCGCGTGCCCGCACACACCCTGGAGGCCGTCTCTTGTTGTTTTCCCTGCACTGCGGTGTTTTGTCAAATTTGTCTCTGCAGGAATTTGTCAATTATAAATTTATAATTGCTGTTATAATTTATAAATTGAACCCAGTCCCCATATGGATTTACTGTGGTGGCTGAGCTAGATCTTCTTTTAAGTCGTAAGAAAACACTCTTTCATTTTGTATGAAGCGCTGTTACGGCTAGCGTGCCAGTATTGCGAGTGGAATGACGGTTTCTTCTAAAATCACAACATGGGGGCCTGGGCGAGGCTGGAGTTCAGGTGCAGGCTAAGATAGGTATTGGGGAAATTTATTAAAACTCCTCCTAATGAGTAGCTTTGCATTTTTCAAATCCCCTGTTCGGATGTATTCCTGAATGCCGTGTGTACATTCTGCAGGCGGGAATGGTGGGAGGTGCAGCTGTGATCTCTGGCAGCCCGTTGATCACTTGGTTTGATGCTATAGTTAAATTATTTAATAGTGTATTAATATTTCATTATATTATTACGATAGTATTAGAATAAGTCTCTCTTTAATAAAGCAGTTTCGTTCTGTTTTAATTTAATTATTTAGAAAGGACAACATGAAATTCTTTTAAACTAGGCACCTAGCTAAAAATAACACATCTACCCATATTCACCAGAATCTTCCTTCCCCAGAGCTCCGCCGGCCTCTCTGGAGGGGCTTGAGCTGGTGGTGGCTGACAGCGGCTGGCAAGGCTGCTTCCCTGCAGGGCACGTGGCTGGAAGCCGTGTCACCTTTAAAGTCCTTTGTGGACAAGGTGTTGAGTTGGGGTGGATGTGATGTGTTTCAGATTGTTAAGCCTGAGATGACCTAACAGGGCTGAGGCCATCTGGTTCAATTCATTTCAGCGCAAAGGAGTGTGTTACGCTAAAGGACCCGAAATGGCACCGCCTCCCTGGCCTGTTGAGGAAGAGCGCGTGCTGCCTATCCGTCCCCCTGGGAGTACCTGCGGGCCTGAGCCACCCGCTGGACCTGGACGTACTCTGCCGCACGTCCGTCGGCTTACTCAGGAAGCGTTGCTCCCATGATCCTAGGGCTTAAAACTTGAGCATCTTATGTAGCCTTAGTAATTTCAGATATCGGTAAGATTGTTAACATTTTCAAATTATCACAAAGACCTTAATATTACATAAATTGGACTGGTTAGACGTCTTCAAGGGTAGCTCTGGACGGAGAGGGGATATTTGGGAGGGAAACGCAGCCCCAAGTTTTCTGTCATTGGTCCTGTAAATGAACGTTGCACACAAAAGAGCAAAACCCATTGAGGAAATTCCGAACCCTGGTAACGTGAGCGAGGACTGATTTCGGGGTTGGCTTTGTGACTTTGCTCCTGGCTTCTTTTCCTTTATGTGTGTACCTCACTCTCTCCGTCTTTTATTTTTGAATTTAAACCAAGTGTTCTGCTTTCATGGGCATTTTCCTCCCTTCTGTTTTTGCCAAACCCCAGTAAATTCTATCTTCATATTTCCTGGGGGAAAATGGGTGTGATTCAAAGTTAGAACGTTGGTTATTTCACTTCAGTAAGTCTTTATTGAACATCTTCCTTGTGTAAGACCCTGTGCAGAAAATGCAGAGAGAAACAAATCTTCGTTCTTGCCCTGCAGGAAATTATAACCTGGTAGGGAAGATAAGCTGCAGACTGATGCGATACGAGATGAAAAGAACTAAGAAGGGCCGCGTGAGAGAAGTGGGGGTTCAGGGTGCCATTTGGAGGGTTCTGGAAGCTAGAGGGGAATTTTGGTGAGCAGAGAGGTTGGGGTGGCAGCTGCGTGTGACCCAGGGGGGAAAGGACTGATGCAGGCGTTGCCGTGGAAGTGGAAGGCGTGAGATGCGTTCTGGGAATGGCAAACCGTCTGTGTCGACCACGGCTAGCGTGCACGTCGGGGAACAGTGGGACAGTGGCAGCAAGGCAAGTTAGGGTCGTTTTTAGGAGGCTTTCAAAAACCCCAGGGTGAGAAACTTGGAATTATGAAGGGTGCGGATAAATTCCCAGTTGCACGTCTGGGAGAATTTGACAGCTGTATGGGACGGCGGCAGGGGAGGCAGAGAGGGGCTGATGTTATTATTGGTGGGGGGTTAGGGCGGTGTCGATTAGAAAGCAAGTGAAAACACTCCAAGCTGGACTCGGGTGGGAGGGAGACCCTGTCAAACACCGAATGCTGCCGAAGTAAAAAGGACCAGGACGGAGATACCCACTAAACGCAGCACTTACGAGAAGAGATTTCAATTGTTCCTAACTGGAGAGTGGATGTGGAGCTCTGAAGACTGAAGCCGGAGTGCAAGAAAGCAGAGAGTGAGTGTGTGGCGAGGCAGTAGAGGGAGATTTTTTTCTTTCAAGAAATTTCTCAGTCAAGTAGAGGAAAAAGTGAACGGTTCACGCCTCTGAGCGGGAGTGAGGGAACGTGTTGTCAGACTAGGTCATTGCTGCCCGTCATGCTCTGGCGGCATCGTCTCACCCGTGTGTTTTGTGAGTCCCTGGTTCTCAAACTTGGTTGTGCCTCAGAATCCGCGGGGAGCTTGTGAACTCGGGACTCACCCAAGTTTCTGTAGGCCTGGGACGGGGCCCCAGAATTTCATTATCATTAAGAAAGTCTCAGCGATGCTGCAGCTGAGAGACCGTACTTTGAGGAACATCGTTAAAAGTTTTACAAATGTGTTGATAGAGGTAGTAGCAGCTAATTGTATGCATATATTAATGTATGTCATGTGTATATATGGTTAAAAGAGGAATCCAGGAAGCTCCCTTTGTCTTTCGGTTCGGTAGATGCTCATGGTTTGGCCAGGCACATAGTGGTCCAGCCTCACCTTTATCGTCACGGTTACGTAAGAGGCAGGCTCTCACCGTGCAGTGTCTGTTTGTGCCACCATGAGGGTTTTGCCTTAAACTTGTCTTCAAAAGTAAAGGTCTGCATAGCAAATGAGTTAATGCTTTGATGTTGGTGTGTTGGTTTTTCTTCTTTGCCCAGATCAAATCCACAGTCTCAGCTGCACTCTTATCCTTCTTGAGGACCTAAAATTCCTCTTGAATGCTGAGTCCAGAGAGGAAAGAAGCACACTGCCTTCTCTGTGATTTTCCAGTCCTCTGTGGCGTTAGTGGTGCCCACTGTTTTTTTGAATGACTTGCCTCTTGTTACCCACTTAAGAAGCGGCTTGGTTGCCTGGGAAGGGCACCCCAGGAACTCTTGGTGATGGCCCAGTGGTAGAGCATTTTGGTTGGGGTGGTAGGTGACATACTCCTCTCAGAGAAGCCAATGTTGGAATGCAGTTGAACACCTGCACCTGTGCCTTAGGTGAGTTCGGAGAGATGGCCGCTTCCTCCAGGGTCTTTGATGGAGGGATTCCCAAGGTCCTCCAGCACTGTGGTCCCCAGTCCCCGAGCTGCCGGCCAGTATGGTCATGGCCTGCTAGGAACCAGCCCCACAGCTAGAGGCCAGCGGTGGGCGAGAGCAAAGCTTCCCCCTGTGTTTATAGCCAGTCCCCATCACTCGCCATGGCTGCACCTTCCCGTCCCCCCGCCCTCACCCCATCCGTGGAAAAACTGTCTTCCGTGAAACTTGTCCCTGGTGCCAAAAAGGTTGGGGTCCGCTGCTCTAAACAGAATGTTTTCATTTCAAAAAAGAAACCCATTAAACAAAGCTGTCAGCCAGTATCCTGCTAAGTAAAAATGAGTTACATTTAAGGTGTTTGTTTCAAGTCTGAGCTCTGCAGACTTTCCTCTGAGTAGTCTGAATTCTGTGGACTAATTAGGCCGTTTGGAAACTGTAGCAGGTGTGTTTGGACGGAACTGGGAAGAGGTGGAGGAGTTTTGCTAAAACGGGAAGCTGTTCACCATAACACTGGCCATTGTGACAGCTCTGTAACTTACTGTCACTCCTCCCTCTTCACCGGGCATCATTAGTCATCTGCATGGCGCACCTTCTTGAACTCTTATCCTCCAGAATCAGGATAGAGGTTCTGTTACGTTTGGCCCAAGAAAACAAAAGTCTCATCAAAGGCCCCATCATTGTTTCTGCTTGCGTTCTCTAAACCTAGGTTAGAGCAGGGTCAGAGGAGGTCGGGGATTTATTTTCATCGTACTAAGGATCAGGTGTTTGGGAACCAGTTCCAAAAGAAAAACAAACAATGAATTGTATGATTGACTTGGCTCCTTGGCCAGTGTCCATATGTGTATCATGGAGCTTCAAAATCCATGCCCTGGGGGAGCGGGGAGGGCTTCTGAGGAGTGGTGCCTGGCGGCCTCTCAGGCCCGATTGGTTTTCCTGCTGTGCCGTATCCTTTATCTTGATCAGAGCCGTGTCAACACGTCCCGTGGAGTCCTGCGATCTGCTCAGTTATCCGACCCATTGTAATTGGCATGTCCGTACAGTAGAGTGCTTTCCAAAAAAAGAGTCACGTCTCTATGCTCTGTCCTTAAAGTATTTATGATGTATTAAGTGGAGAACCACGCTGCAGAGAAATAAATTTTAAAAGAGAAAGAAAAAAAAGCAAGGATGCCCACGTGTGTCTGGAGGAAGGAGTGCGAGGGTGCCGCGGTTACGACTCCTCCCCTGGAGCAAAAGGAAAGCGTGTCGGCTTTCACCTGCATACCCGTCTGCCTTGTTGGAAACGTGTGGATTTTGTCATGTGATAGAAAACCTTGTTAAATGAATGTTTATTTAAAAGTTTGTTAGATTTGTAAATTCTTTGCAGCAGGACACATTTTCCCGAATATCTCTTCAATAGTGAAGAACATTTGGTTAGAGAGTAGGAGGAGGCACTGTTTGGGTGGAGACAGACGGCCACAAAAGGCCGGTTGGGGAAATGAGGTCAAACAGGTTCGGTGCGGAGAAAGAAGTGATCAGAGCAAGGTCGAGGGAGAATGAGCAGGTGCGAGAGACGGAGAAGGGAAGCAGATGTGGAGGACCGTTCCAGTGGTCCTAGTGGGGTGAGGACTCCCTGGCGTGACCTGTGGGCCTGAGAAGCCTTTGTGATGCTTCTGCAGGTGGTAGACGGGATCCAGTGGAGTGGGTCGGGGTGTTTTTAGATGTGAACTGACAGACGCCTGTGCGTGGCAGCATTTCAAGGAGGGCTAGTTCCAGTCACAGGGCTGGATGGGCTGGCCCTGCGCTGACGTCAGAGAACAGGCTGGGTTCGCGCAGCTGATGGCGCCACGGCCGCTGCCGACTGCTCACACTGAGAACCGCTTTGGTGACATACAAAACTGAGAAGTTTGTTTTAAGCAAATGCTTAAATAGTTCATTGGCATCTTTTATATAGTGATTTTTTATTTAGTTATAATTCACATACTGTAAAATTTGCCGTTAAAGTATACAGTTGATTGGTTTCTAGTGTATTCGTAAGGTTATACGCCATCTCCACAACCGAATCCCAGAACATCTTCAGTACTTCAAAAAGAAAATCCACACACGTAGCGGCCTCTATCCTTTTCTTTCCTTGATCCCCTGGCAACCTCTAATCTCCATTCTGTTTCTATGGGTTTGTCTATTCTAGACGTGTTATACAGATGGGATCATACGGCACGTGGCTGCCTCGTCTGGCTTCTGTCACTTAGCAGATCTTCAGGGCCCATCCGTGCTGCTGCATCAGTACTTCATTGCTTTACGTGGATGCACGGCATTCTGTTGAATGGATATGCCATGTTTTGTTTATCCAGCCATCAGTCAATAGACGTTTGGGTTGTTTCTGCTCTTTGGCTATTATGAAGAATGCTGCAGTGAGCATTCGTGTGCAAGTTTTGTGCGAACATATGTTTTCAGTTCTCTATAGTGGAATTTCTAGATCCTGTGATATCTGTGCTTAACTTTTTGAGGAACTGCCAGAGTGTTTTCCTATATAGCTATGCATAAATATCATGTGTATGTTGTTTTTAACATGGGATCCACTAGGGACTGGGCTTGTATCTGTAGTAAATCTGTGTAACTACTACTGTGGTTTCGTGTGATCCTAGACAGGTAGGGATATTAGTGGATCCAGCATTCCATCCTGCAAGTACTTGCTGAGCACCTGTTTATCTCTGCGTCCCAACACTGGCACTGTCACAGTAGGTGGAACACGGAAGGTCCCTGTTGTCCTGGATCTTACAGTCGGGGGAGGAGACAGCCCTTAAATAGCCCTCTCTTGACTAAACATGCAGTGAGACTGTGGTAAGTGCTCTGAAGGAAGAGTGCGGGGAGCTCAGGTAGACTTGGGGGTCGTGGTGAAGGACGGGTGTCGACACGATGTCCCCCGAGAAAGGGGTGTTAAAGCCGAGGTCTGGAAGATGAGCAGACGTCAGCTCGGTGAGGGCGGAGGGAAAGAGTGTTCCAGGCGTGGAATGTGCAGAGGACTCGAGGCGGGAGAAAGCGGGGTGCTCTCGCCACAGAGGGCCTGGGAGGGGGTGGCGGGAAGGGCAGCAGCTGCTTCGTAGAAGGCCTCACAAATGTCTGGGCTTATTTTATGAGCCTAAGGGAGCCAGTTGAGTTTTAAGCAAGGGGTGACCTAATCTTTTGAGCCTGTGTGTATGGACTGGTACGTAATGATTATATACATGTAAAATCATCGTATGCTGTCGATCTCATCATTCTCTTGTCCTCTTTTATTTTTTAGTGTCTGTTGGCATGTTCCGTGTTATCCACAGGCACACAGTAGGGGTAAAGGGTGTGCTGAATAACTTCACTGCTGTGAAGCAGTCGTGAAACACTGAGAAATACCTTCCTCGCCGTCATAACTGAATAGCAGCCGCTTTCACTTTTCTTCAGTAAACCAAATATAGAAAATTTGGGGGGTTGCATTGTTATAAACTTAAAGGTGTAGATTCTTTAACTGTTGGCTTTATGTGTTAAATTTTTACTAACCTGTTGGAAACCTATTACTTCCATGCCTGTGATTCTCTTTTGTATTTCAAACGTTGTTACTGTTAGGGCATCTGAAATGTTTTTAAGGCTGTCACTTCCTGTTCCACATTGTTTTTTGTGGCTCTCTCCTCCAGCCGAGCCCAGTAATTCCTCTGTGTACTGAAGAAAGCCTTGGTCACGCCAGAGAGCCTGTCCTCTGTTAGTGACGTGTGACTGTGGGAGCTAAATGTGCATTGGTTGTTTCTGTTCTTTGTGCAATTTTGCATATTCTTGCTATCATAATTTTAGAACTTGTAAGAATTGCTACTATTTTATTTGAAGTTATTTGTTAAAAATGGTCATTTCATTAGAAATAGCCTTTTCATATTCAGTAAAAAATGTTGTTAAAAGTGTCACCTTTTCTCTTTCCAGTTTTGAGAAATGGTGCTTGGGAAATTGTTCACTGGGAAAAGGTATGCATTGATTTTTATTTTGTTCCAGGAGAAAAAATGCATAGAGATGTACACTAGTAGATGTAATTTTTGTATATTAAGCTAATGTAATATAAGCAAATGTCAAAATTCCACTAATATGAAAGCTATTTAGTAATGTAAACATGCATGGAGTCTTCAGTTAGTCTCATCCATTTAATATTTCTTCAATATTCTAGAAAGACTATTATTTTGAAATATAATCTAGAACTTTTATTTCTTTCATAGTATATTTTGAGTACTGTTTTCATAGATTTTTATTTAACCGTGAACTGTTTTGCATTATTTTTTGCTTTAATCATCTACTGTCCAAGTAAAAATAAAAGTTTGAGTTCTGACATTTTACTTTGTTCTCAAATTCATGTATTGAGACTAATCACATTTGCATACTGCTAATTCCTTTAAAATAAAAGTCTTACAAATTAAACCTCATCTTCTAATGAACTGGACGTCAGTTCTATAATATCAGAGGTTAGTTTGCACAAAGGACCTCAAACATGGCAGTTAGGAGTTGACTCATAACGTAGCAAATGTTATTTAGGTGTTCATTCTTTTCAGACCTCACTTTCAAAAGGTAAGCAATTGTTATTAATTCTCCCTTAGTTCTGGAAGAAGATTTGACCTGTAGTCATTCACAAGTGAATAACTTTTGTAACTTGGTAAAAGACTTTTTGGAGGCCGGGCTACTCTACCCAGGGGACTTTGTTTCCTGCGATGCCAGGACACTAAAGGTGTATCTGACAGGACGGTATCTTGTTAGGACAATAGAGGTCCAACCCACACTTTGTTTGCATTCCAGTGTTTCCCACCCAGTTTACGCCTGTGCTCTTGATTCTACCTTGTGATGTTCACGGTCACCTTATATTCCTGTAAGAGATACCTTGTATCTCTCTCAATCGGAAATTAGTTGCATTGTTTTGTTGATTTTAAATCAGTAGCTAGAATAGAGTCTGACATCTCCTCTTCCAGAGAGTTGAAAATTCACCCCTGTCTTTGCTTTGGTCTTTGACATAAAAGCAAAAAGAGGAATATACTTCGATTGTGCTTGCTTTATTTCTGTGGTAGTCGTCTCTCAGAAGAGCAAAACAAAAAATAAAAAAGCTAAAACCAATTTCAAAATAAGTTTCTTTTATGTTCTTGTCTGGCACTTATGGATTTAAACATTTTAGAAGGGAGGATGTAATTAAGTAGGATAAATTGAATTTTATTATAAATTTTTTTAGTAGGGTTGTTAGTGTAGTTAAGTATTAATACAGATTTATATATCAGTTTTTTAACTTCTTACCTAGACTGCTTGCTCAGAAAATAAACAGTTATAAAGTCAGGAGATAACCTTGTACTATTTCACTCTAAAATTAACCTTTAAAATATCTTATTTCCCTAATAAAGAATCATTATTTCAAAATCATGCTAACTTACTTGGCTTATTATAACTATTACTGTTTGTATTTTTGACAGACAAAAATAGATCCCCAGCCGTGCTCACCCACAATGATAGTGTTTCCCGTCGTCTCTGGAGACAAGGGCCACATCCAACCTGGGCATCGCGTTTTGAGATACAGAGGGATAGAATTTAAAGTGTTGTCAAAAGTCATTCGGCCAAAAGAACTGAAGTTTTTTAATATTCATAATTAGAATTAGATAATTAACTCAAATTAATACAAGTTAAGTGATGAATTCATGATAGATATATAAAAATTGGCAGCATTCTTATGTTGGCAATATCAAGTTAGGAAATAAAGTGAAAAAGAAGTCTCGTTTCCAGTGGCATGTAGGATGCTTACAAATAAATTTAAAATATGTGCATATCCTTTGTAAAGAAAGCATCCATGCTTTAAGTGTTAAAGATTCACATATTAATAAATGTACAAATATGTCATATTCCTAGAAAAAATGAAAATAGAATATTGTTTCAAATCATTAATATAATCACAGGGACATTATTGTTTTTTCCTCAAGAATTGACTAAATGATTAATCTGATTTGCAAAAATGAATAGTAAAGACATAGAAGAATACTTTGGAAAAATGAACAGTGTGCAAGCATTAACTATCAGTAAAATGGAAAGTAGAAGTTACTAAAGCAGTGTGGATGAGTTGTAAAAATAGACACTGATGAATAGCATGGCATACATTGGGGTGGTATGGAATAGAATTTAGTGCCTTGACATAAAGCCCATGTAATATTTGATAAAAGAGGCAAACATAGTTGGTTAAAGGATTAATTAATCATGTTGGGGTTGCAGATTAGCAATTTTAAGAAATAATACTTGAATGTTTACTTTATAGCTAAGTTACAACCTATTGCACAAATAATTTCCAACTGACTAAAAGTTAAATGTTTAAACATTGTTTGGGAAAATATGCAAATAGGATAAAGAATTGAACAATTATTTGGAGAACAGCAATGTCTCAAGATCTGTGGATTTTGAGTATATAAATTTTAAAACACGCAACAAAAACCAACACAAATAAGTAGGCAGTACGTGTATGTAAAATATTTATACCAAATATGACAAAAGATTTAGTTCATGGTTATATAAGTAGGAAATAAAAGTTGGTAATAAACAGGAGGAAATAAAATAATCAACCAGACTAAGTATAATATTCAACCAAATAATAAAAGTTGCAAATTTAAACAAGATTGAAGTCTTATTTGCTATTGATTCAAAACTTGTTATTTCAGAATTTTTAGGAAATATTTCATTTATATGCTACTGTGGATTAGCAGTTTGACTATTCATATTGAGAACCATAAAAAGGGGATTCTGGGAATTTATCCCAAGAAAATTTCTATATGCATAAAAATGTTTTACTGTAACATCATTTATAATAGTGAAAAATGAGAGTACATGGATATATATATATATATATATATATATATAAAACAGTGGGAAAGTATTTTATAAATAAGTTGCAGCACTCTACACTGTTGTATATTTTGTGACAAGTAAAAGCTGTCATTTCACATGCTGTGACAATAGAAAAAAATTACACTATTCATTTAATGAATGCTTATTGAGTGTCTGTGCCAGGCGGTGAGCTCACGGCCGCAAGCAGGGCGGGACCCGATGTCAGCTATGTAGAAATGGCTTTTGAATAAGTGGACAGACACAGAAGCAGCCTGACTTGCTGGGGTAGCCATATTGTGAGGCAGGTCTTTTCTTTGGCTTATATAATATTGTGTACAATTAAAAATAGAATCAATAAACCAAAACCAAGATAATGGTCACATGCCAAGGTAATAGACCTTAGTGCCAGTGGGTTCTCTCTTTGCCTGCCTTTCTGAACGCGTGGCCACTGTGGTTGCTTTTTAATGGGTCTCAGGGGACCTGCTGGTTTGCCCCCGGTCCATGTAGTCACTCACAGACTTCAGCTCTGAAACATTCCTAGTTCAGCTCTCCAGTTATTGCCCCAAAGCCTTTCCCCTGTTCCAAGAGGTTAAGTTGCAGGTATCTCTTTTTAAAAGAAAGCATTGCAATTACAAAGCCCTACACAAGGAACTAGGTGTCCACTCTTGACAGGTCAGCAGCTGGCTTCATTGCCCCCACCACGAAGAGTGGCTCTTCACATTAAGATGCAGCTGAGGGGTCACAGCTTTTTAGGTACGTGCAGGTGGTGAGTTTAGAGGCAGAGTCTTGGAATCCGCAGATTCTTCTGCGTAGCGCAGAAGCACAGTGCAGTGGGCTGTGTGCGTGTGTGCAAGTTCCTCTATAAAGCTGCTTTAGAGCATGCAGTCTCCACGACAAAATGTATTTCTTTGGATTAAGATTTTGCATCTCTAAAGATCCCTTAATAAAGATGTAAATATACTGGGACCTAGGATTGGACAAAACTAGTTGGATTTTTAAATCATTCTGTAAGTTGCTTTATCATGAGATTCCTCCAGTTAGAATACGTGGTCAAAGCATTTTTGCCATCTTGACCTTTCCTTCTGTCTAATCTTCTTGTGCACACACCAGGCTGGAAAGGGGATGCGGTATTAGAAGCTGAGAACCCCAAAAAAGAGAGGTGCTTGGATGTCTTTTGAGAAATTGATCTAAAACGTAGACAGCGTAAGGGGTTAAGTTCCCTGCTTTCCTTGTAGTAATGAAGTTCATTGTTCGTTAACTTAGCATTCTTTAGTAAGAACTCGGCATTTAGTGAGCCCTAGGTTTTCCCATGCCACTGGGGTAGCTACAATATCCCTTGTAAGGTGTTGATATTTTCTTGAGTTTAGTAACCACAAGCCCTTCTTTTGTCTTACAGTGAATAAAGATGTTAGAAAGTAGCGCAATCAATTTAGGGACTTTTTGTAAGTCTGTTAGACTCTAACCCTGTAATGTAAACAGATGTGATGCTGATTTTATGAAGCATATTGTTTACCTGGACAGGAAACATTAAGACACCGGAGGTAATATAACAGTTAAATGGTAACCTAGGAAGCGTTATCCATAAGTGCCATGATTACAGAGAATTTTTAATATCTCACTGCCTGTGTGTACTGTCACAGCATATTATTTTAAACACCGGTTTACATTTATACTCACAGTTTATTTTTCTTGTTTGCCCTTTTTTGTGAGGTAGTTTTGATTCCAAGGTCCCTGATAATTTGTCAATTTCAGATAGTCCAAATTTCACGTCTCAGCTGAAACAAATCTTTTTCAAATTCAGGCGTCCAGAGCTTCCCTACCCGAGGAATAAGCGTGCATGCCACAGACAAGGCAGCACCCCCACCAACCTTCTGTAACCCGTTCTCCCCAGCGTGTAAAACAGAACACAATGAGCTGTCTCTGCAACAATTTTTTATTGCAATACCATTATAAATACTATTCTCTCCTTCCTCCCAATAGTGTTATTTTAGCATTCAAGGAAAAACGGGGAAGGGGAAGAACAAAAAAGCTTTAATTAAAAAAGACTTTTCTTCCGTCTATTAAGTGGTGAAACTTATTTTTAGGTCCATTTGTCTACTAAGCCGGAAGGCGCCTTCCACGATAGAATGGGAGTGGCCGTGAGTGTGACTCGGTCAGTGCTAATTTAAGCCAAGTTGTTACTTAGCTGAAGTTGTATTGTTTGCCAAAAGCTATGTGACAAACCTGTCACTTATATTCTAGCAGTTTCTGGCCATAGTATGTCCTTAATTTGTCTTCATGTCATGCTTAGAAAAAATGCTAACAGGTGGTAAAATAAATGAAGCTGTTTAATTTAAAATACTGTGAGAGTTCCACTAAACTGACTTAAAATCAAGCTTTGCAGACAGTCAGATGTGGGTTTGAGTCTAAGCTCTCCCACTTCACCGTGATCTTGAGCAAATAGCTTAATCTCAGACTCACTGTCTTCACTCTAAATTATGAATTTTAACTAATACTTATCTCAGAAGTTTCCTTGTGAGGAATAATGATGAGATATATGATGGTTTCTCCAGTTGTACTGAGAAACTGCATTAAGAAATTCTTTAAATAGGGTAAAAATTTCAATTGGTAAATTCCTCCTTTTTGCTTTCATGTCAAAGAGAGAATATGAGAAGTTGAGATGTCGAGTAAGTGGATAAGTTTAATTTTGTTAAATTATATAGCTGATAAAACAAAAAAGTTCATTTTTTTAGAGGATCCCCCCAATCCTGGCCTCATCCCTAGATAATTTCGTTCAGTTTTGTGAAGACAAGTGGTTCTTCTTGGCCAATAGCCATTTTGACTGTATTCTGTTTTTGAATGCAATGGGTTGTATATTTGTAACTATATCTTTCAATGCAGAGAATTAACCAATTCCCAGTTTTCTTTCAGGTAAATGTTGGAGATGTAGTTATAATAAAAGGCAAAGAGTATATACCTGCTGACACTGTACTTCTCTCATCAAGGTAGAGACACCTGCAGATGCTCCGGCGGTGTAGAGGATGGTTTCTCTACCCTGCATTGACCTTGTGATTTCTCCAAGGAAATAAGGAATAAACGAAGAATTTTAAACCTCTTTAATTTGTATTTGAAAATTGATTGGACTTGAAGGGCTCTTTCATGTTTGCCATATAGAATAAGTGATAGGGACTGTACTTTATGATTCAAAAGTTACGATTAAGACTCTGCGCTCCTTCTGGATGTATCCAGATGCTTTTGTGTGCACCACTAACTCTAATGTCCTGTCATTTATTTTATATAATACATGGATTGGGTTCTATTGACTTTATCTTTCAATCATGATCATCATAAATCCCTGCAGTGTTTCTTGATCATCACGGTGAAATGCTACAAAAAAAAAAATGGATGAATTCTTTTTTTGTCATCAGACGTTTTTGAAATGCCATACTCTTCCAACAAAAAAAAATTACTTTGCTCTTTCTTTTAAGTTCTGTTACTTAATTTAGATGATTTTTGTTTTACTCATGTTTAAGATAGTCATGAATTAGTATTCAGAACATATGGCACTGTTACCCTTGAAAGAATGTGACTTTCAAACAGTTTTAGGTTTCAAAACTGCAAAACTAGTCCTCATAAATTGAGAAGAAATGTTTTTAATATTTTAGAGGTTGTTTATCATCATTTCCTTGGACAGTTTTATTTGTAAAATCCACATATAATAAATATGGACAGTGTCCTTTTTTCAAAATCTATTTAATCAGGTCGTCATTTAAGGTGATTGGATTCATGACAAGTTAGAGAAAATTGAGCAAATAAGACTGAGCCAGGTATTTATAGAAGTGAGTCCCTAGGCGTTTGCAGTCTACTGCAGGTGACAATATTTCCATTTGTAGTTGGCATCTTTTTTGTGCCATGTGCCTGTCGGTTTTTGTTTTTAGAAAAATCATTATGAATGTTTTCAAATCAACCTTTCTTTTCGTAGTTTCCTTTGCTTATAACTTTATCTGGGTAAGTTCCTAAAACTGAAGGAAAGCTAACTGTCCACACTGGGCCATGTGAGAACGAGGTTCAGGGTGAGCTTATTGTCATCTTCTCAGGTTCTGGGTGGTATCAGGTATTAAACAGAGCTCTGCTTAGGAGGCAGAAAACCAAGATTCTTATTCTGGCTTGGTGATTTGAACAAACTATTAATAATAAACCACTCAACCTTGATTTCACATCTTTTACATTGAGGAAGATGGATTAAATGATCCAATTATAATATTCTCTGATTCTTCTTTTTGCTTACGTTGATAAGGTTTAAGAGTGCCTAACAAACAGAATGTGTGCACTTCATGTGCTGAGTGAAAGTTTGATAAATGTATTGGGTGATTGGCCATCTGAATGTTCTTGTGCCACGTAATGACATTTGGGTCAATGATGGACTGTGTATATGAAGCTCATCCCATGAGATTATAATGGAGCTGGAAAATTTCAGTTGCACAAATACTTACCATTGTGCTACTATTTCCTTACAACCCTTAGTGCAGTAGCATGCTGGGCAGGCTTGTAGCCTAGGAGCAAAAGGCTGTACGGTAGCCTAGCTACGCAGTAGGCTGTTCCGTCCAGGTTTGCATAGTGCATGATATGATGTTTACACAACGACACAATCGGCTAGCAATGTGTGTTAGTCTGTTTTGTGTTGCTGTAAAGGAAATGCCTGAGGCTGGGTAATTTATGAAGAAAAGAGGTTAATTTGGCTCACGGTTCTGCACATGGTAAGAAGCATCGTGCCGGCCTCTGCTTCTGCTGAGGACTGCAGGGAGTTTCCCATCAAGATGGAGGCCAAGGGGAAACAGGAGTGTCACAGGGCGAGAGAAGGAGCAGAGAGAGAGGAAGGAGATGCCAGGCTCCTTTTCATAACCAGCACTTGCTGCAGGGAACAGAAGAAGCAAGAACTCATTATTGCGAGGAATGACACCCAGCCATTCATGAGAGGTCAGCCGCCCTAACCCGGATGCCTCCTGCAAGGCCCCACCTCCAACTCTTGGGACAGAATTTCAGCATGAGATTTGGAGGGGACAGAGATCCAAACCATTTCTCAATGCATTTCTCAGAACATATCCCTGTCATTAAGTGACACGTGATTGTATAAGAAAGTTCAAAATGATGGTGAAGCATTCTAGCAAGTTAAGAAAGTATTGATGTTTTCCTGATTAAACGCTTAGAGACATTATCAAAGACAGAACCATATATATTGAACCATTGATTACATTATTTATTTTTATATGCTCAAAAATGTGAAGATAATTAACTATCTTACCCTGAATTTATACTTAAAGTTGAAAATTTTTAAAATCTGTGTCATCTGACTCTATCCAATCCCAGAAACTCCCCAAGCTCTTAGAGAACTTTTATGGGATTTGTTTTCTAAGCGTTGAAAACATCTACTGTTGGCTATCAATGTTGGTAGATCACAGCAGTTTCTGTATCTTGATACGGTATCCACAGTGATCAACTTCCTCCAGAAATTATTATATTTTGAAATTATCTGAGTCATTGCTTTTTGTAATTTAGTAGGATTCAAAGGTTGTTCTATTAGACAAACATTTTGATCCAAGTAACAGAATACTTTCTTTTTTTTTTTTTTACCCCCACCAGTGTGTTTTGGCATTACTTAGCTCTTTTGAACCTACATTAACTTTAAGAAATAAGTAATAGTTTTTAATGATCATTTAACAGGAAGAGAAATTTTGACTTTAGCTAATGACTAGGTCAGGGTTGGAATATTCCTAATCAACTATCTTCCTTATGCTACCCCATCCACTATCAAAATAAATATGGTGATTTTCAACTGCATGTGAGCGCCATTGAGCAGTAACAGCAAACCACTGTTTATAATATTGTAACTTTCAATATTTTTCAGTTATGAATTACTAATAGTGCATCTTCTGTATGGTAGTTTGAAACGAAAGCATGATCATGGCTGAAAGTTACTGTGTTTCATTGACTTTCATTTTGAAATGAAGAAACTGAAATTTTAGCATTTAATAAATGCTACATTTATGTGTTTAGAAAGTATAAAATAGGGCGAAATAACGCAAGCTATTAGTTCAAGTCTAAACAGATTCTTGGAACGTCTGTTTCCTTCCCTCACTGAAAAATTTTCTCTGGATTCAGAGGCTTACCCTCTGAAAACAATGCATTACCTGGATTTTATTAATTGTGAAATAAAAGGCTACAGTTACACCCTCTGACTTCCTCCAGTCCATGTCTTTGCAACTTTGTGCTAAGTAATAAGATATTTATGCAGTTGACTTTGAAAATGTTTTATGATCAAATTTTCAGCAGAGTTTTTTTTTTAGTGTATATGGTGGGGAGAGGAAAAGTTTAGCATACTCCATTTTTCAAAAATGTAAAACCATAATTATTTCTTTCCTTTTTCTGGATAGGATGGACATACAGTAGACGGCATGAAGTTGAGGAATTTGAGAAAGGAAAATCCATAAGATAAAGTAGCTCTGTGTATAAATATGTTTTTGTTTCATTTGATAAGATAGGCTTATGAGTAAACTTTAAAAATTAAAAGTTTTCACTTGAACATTAAAAATTGGGCTTAAAATCAATAAAATTTTTGGAAAAAAATTGGGCTTAAAATCAAATAAGTCATTCTTAAATATTAGATATTTTCTTATACCTTCAGACCTGATCAAAATAAGTTTTGAAAAAATTGGCATTAGACATTTTTATTAACATGTATTATGTTCTATACTAATTTCAAACTTTCTGTCTCTTTTTGTCCATTTTTTTTCTCTGTTGTTCATTTTCTTTCCATTTCAATTATTTTAAACTGGGACGTGTAGGTGGCAGTAGGGGAAATAGTGAAAGTGACCAATGGGGACCACCTCCCAGCAGATCTCATCAGTCTGTCCTCCAGGTCAGAGCCACCGAGCTGTGCAGGATGTGTCCGTGGGTCCTCACCCTAAGCCAGAGCACAGGCGCACCCAAACGTGGTTGAGTTCTGTGTCTCTTCCTTTAAAACCAAACTTTTTTATGTTTCTTGGTGATAGACATTTCACAGATGTTCTAAAGGCATTTTGTGAATAGCGTGTTGAATGACGTTTGTCCCTCAATTGGGAAGATTCAACTCCTGTTGCTGTCAACAGGAGTCTGAGAGGCATGCGCCAAAGGTAGATTTTAATTTCCCCCCTCACCATTAATATATACTCCTGTTTAAGAACATGCCTACATACTAAGGCTTAGTTTGTTACCTCTCCGGGATATTGTTTTGAACAGTGTTAAGCTGTTCATGAAACAGTCATTGAACATGGATTAGATTTTAAACAGATTTGTCATTCTCGTTTTAAATTTTCTATAAATGCTATAGAATCCTTCCATAGACGATGACTATCATTGGGGCTTATGTAGGGTTCATAGAGGACCCCCGGCACAAGGCTGGATGTTGTACATTTTGTACCGCATGCTTTGGGATCACTTTTTATCCCACTTGTGACTAGTGACAAAGTGCATGTGACTATGATAAATTTCAGCTATCTGCCAGTGTCTGTATTGTGATGTGCGTCTTGTTTCATTTTCCCACTTACTGATCAAAAAGCCTGCTCTGCCTCTGACTAGTCTGTGTTTGGATGTCATCGTAGCGGGCTGACGTGCTCACGGTCTGGCGTGACTGCTTGTCTGAGACTTCCGGATGCATTTTCACAGCACGAAGGACTGCTTCAGAACAGCTCTCCTAAGTGATTGTTAGGAATGTTCAGAATTTGGATGCATTTTTTATTTGTCCCACTTCAAATATAAGTCAGCCATTTAAACTTCCTAATTTCCTAGCCACATAAAGTCCTAGAAAAGTTACTTTATGAGAGAGAAAAAAGTAGAATTAGAGTGTTATCCTCATTTTAATATGGCGCTGGCCTTGGATAAGCATATTGAACTGTAAACTCTAAGTGCATTTTACTGCCAGAATATGGAATCAGCATTGTCATTTAGCGTTTTGTTTGCCATCATGCTTCCATATTACCAGAAGGTGTGTTTTATAAATCCATAGACCATTTATGTCAAATGTAGCGTAAGTAAATTACAAATTTAGAGCAATTGCCAGAGGAAATTACTATTGTGACAGTGATCAAAAAGTAAAATTTTGAATAACTGATAGAGTGAAAATGTAAATATCAAACAACTTCTCTTTGGGAAAAAGTAGCAGCCTTTATGAAAGAAAGCCCAT
Source organism: Lepilemur ruficaudatus (assembly GCA_963574885.1). Classification (NCBI taxonomy): domain Eukaryota; kingdom Metazoa; phylum Chordata; class Mammalia; order Primates; family Lepilemuridae; genus Lepilemur; species Lepilemur ruficaudatus. The sequence continues at coordinate 94,206 of CAUYRT010095228.1, forward strand.
AGAGTAAATTGGAGAACTTGCAAAGGATACTTTAAAACGAATCTGTTACATATTTGGTTCATGTCCGTGTGTTTAAGCAGTTTTCACAAATTTTCGGGCCACAGAATTCAGCCAAGTGCCCATTTCTGAAACGTGGAATAGTCAGTTTTGCACATGTGCAGATTGGAAGTTGATTAGGAAATTCCAGGGGTTTGTTACTTGCAAATTTATTTCTAGCTTCAAGTACACATGCTTATCAGAGATTGCATTGGTAGTTACCGATACAATGTTAGTAAAATTAGGCTTGTTACCTCGCCAGGGGCTAATGAAATTGATTCCAGAATGCTTTTCCCTAGGGTGGAGGATCAGGTCACACAGCTGGGCTGCAGACTCACGTGTCTGTAGTTGTCGGGCAAGTAGATAAGCAGGTGAAGGGGAAGCAGCTGGGACAGTCTGGGGTAGGACGCCTGTGACAAAGCTGGAGAACGCGGGCCCTGCAGACATTACTAAGACATCGGTGGGGACCGTGAAATGGATCTTCTAGGTTGAGTTCAAGGAGCAATAAGGCAACACTGACTGACTTTAGTTTTAGCTCTTGCTGCTGTGAGACTGGAAGCAGAAAATAGAAAAGTGCCTATCCACTGTCACTGTAAAATTTGTTCATACGGTTTTTAAAAGTAACCTTAAAATTTTAGTTTTATGGGTTCATATACTCCTATTCATCATAGCTAAAAAGGGAGTAAATGCAAGTTTGTAGAAGTGGCAATCAGGAATTTTCTAATCAACCACTTTTCTTAACCAATTTGCACGTGAGCCCTGAGCATGAAATCTCACTTGATGTATTTGAGCTGAAGATAAATCTGGACACAGAACTGCTTTACATTTCAGATGCAGTCTATGCTGTGTCTAAATGGATGAACAATTTAAATCAGACGTGACAAATCATTTGCATCACCTTGCAGACCGTTACTGATTGTCGTCAGGAAGTTGCTTTTGGGCCCTTCTGGCTGAAAAGCTGATCCATGGGTTGTCATGCATGGGTTCTGCCTCATGGCATCTTGCTTTTAGACTGAAAGTCCTCACGAAGCTAGGTGACCACCACTTTGTCTAGAAGGAAAGTCCTCAGAGAGTCTGAGCATTGAAATAAGGGGTTGTGGTCATGCCTGCCTTCCTCCACTAAATCTCTGTGCTTCTCAACCACAGCGAGCCCCAGGCCATGTGCTACATTGAAACGTCTAACTTGGACGGTGAAACAAACTTGAAAATTAGACAGGTAAGCAGAGCTGATACAGGTTTATATTATCGTTGCTGTTTTGTCTTAGGGAATTCGCTTCTTAGTGGTGTTGTCTTGAGTTGAAGTACTTCTAATTGCAAGTATTTTCCCCCTGAGCCACTATGAGGATAAATGTTTTATAAACTGGTGGTGTTAAGTATTGCAGAAGACTCAGATTTACTTGCCTGATGAAACGTGGCCCACTGATTGTATAGATACTATTTGTGATATTTTTAATGACTTTCTGTACTAGCCAGCACTTAGGTAATAGCAGTAGTTCTAAGTGCTTTGACATGTGTTAGCTTATTTATTTTCCCTATGCACCAGCCCAAGTAATTGTTTGGTTTTGCCATATTAAAAAGCTGTAGTTTCTGTTGCTGTTCTAAAACTCTCATTCATCTTGGAAAATAGTTTATATTTCTGTATTTACTTTTCATACCATCTGTAGCAGAAAACAACTGTAAAATTTGTGAAGTTTTAAAAGGTACTTAAAAATGCATGCCCTTGGGTTCCAGTGAGTGATGCAGGTGGCCTGTGGGAGGACTGGCCGTGGTGGGACTGGGCCGTCACAGAGCCCTGCGTGCAGACTGCGGAAGGATGAGCATGGTGCTCGGTGACAGACACTTCCCTTCGCCAGAGGGAAGAACCGTTTTGGAATTTCCCTTCTGAGTGGGAAGGAAGGAAGGAAGGGAGGGAGGAAGGAAGGAAGGAAGGAAGGAAGGAAGGATACTGTCTTTGAACGTAGAATTCCATCCATTTTTCATCCCATTGTTTTAGATAGAGAAGACAGACTCAGCCTGTATAATGCTAAATATTAATTTTATTTTTGGAAGCAAATGGTTCTTTGGAGACGTGCTTCAAAATATCTTTGCAGACTAGCTTACAGTCTATTAAATACATTCTGGAACTTTTGTAAAAGCTCCCTTGTTATTCTGAAAACCTGTGCTCAAGTCAGGGAGGGAAGGCATCCTTTAATTATGATTTGACAAGAGTATTGAATAAGGGGGGCGAGGGGAGAAGAGCTTATGAAATAAATGGGACCCCTTAGGTCTTAAGACCTGCGTGAATTCAGAATTCCTCCTCTTCCCCCAACAAAACTTATTGAATCTGCTCTTTGCCCATTTAAAAATTTCTAACAGGGCTTACCAGCAACCTCAGATATAAAAGACATTGACAGCCTGATGAGAATTTCTGGCAGAATTGAATGCGAAGGTCCAAACAGACATCTCTACGATTTTGTTGGAAACATACGGCTTGATGGACATGGGTAAGTAAAATCAGTCTTCATGAAAACACGGAATCCGCTGTGTCGTGGTATTTGCTGAGTGTCTTCCAAGGATGGGTACATACGGTTTTTTTGGGCACTAAGTTTGAATACTGAAAAGCCCTTTTTAAAGCATTTTTATATCCTACCCCAAGTCCTCTTGTGAAAATGCTGGTTCTTAACCCTCTTCACGTGGTGTAGCTGGAGACTTCCCAGGGTGCCTGCCAGTCTGGCAGTTGGGTGTTTTCGGGGATATTCCAGGCTTCCAGCACATTGTTCAGTGAGTAAATAACTTGTAGATTATTCTTTGGCCCAAATACTTATCCTGTAAACTTAACTATCCGATCTTCATGGCCCGGGTCCTCTCCTGTGATCTCTAGATGCCTAGGGGAATTCAGACTCGACTCCCAGAGGCTCCATTGTACTGGGCAATTCTGTGTCTCCTACTCTGGGTAATTCCCTGTCCTCTTCTCTAGGCCATGTTGTCAACGATCATCATCTTTGTTTTTACCTCCTCCTTGCCCTTCTCTCCATTTTCCTCCCTCCTCCCTCATTCAGCCTAGGAAGCCTGGGCAGTGACGGATCTGGAAAGACAACAGTGAACAAAGCAGATAAACACGCTTGCCCTTGAGTCTCAGTCCGTGCGGGCTGCTATCACAGAGTATCTTAAACTGGGCAACTTATAAACCACAGAGATTCCTTGCTCACGGTTTTGGAGGCTGGGAAGTTCAAGATCAAGGCGGCAGCAGATCTTGTGTCTGGCGAGGGTCTGTCCTCATAGATGGCGCCTGTTAGGTGCCTACCGGTGGCCGAGGCCCTCAGGCCTCTTTCCTAAGGGCGTCAATTCCATTCTTAAAAGCGGAGCCTTCATGACCTCATCACCTCCTGATACCACCGCATTGGGGATTAGGTTCATATGAATTTTGGAGGGACACAAATATTCAGACCATAGCACCCTGTGAGCTTACTTTCTTGCAGTAAGGGAAGGGCAAACAGACAAAATGATACACAAGAAAATGTCATACTGTGTTAGAAAGTGACAAATGCTTTGGAAAAAATAGCGCAGGGCAAGGGAGCTTGGGAGTCTTTGGGAGGGAATCACTTCTCCTTAGGGTGGCTGCAGTCAGCCTCATTGAAAAGGTAACAGTTGAGCAACGAGTAGGAGGTGAGGAAGTGAGCCTTTGAATACCTAGAGGGAGAGGATTCCAGACAGAAGGAGTTGTCAGTGCAAATTATTAGTTATATCATTGCACATTCTTCATGTGGGAAAGTGCTTGGAGTCGTTGCGGAATGTTAGGCCGTTGTGATGGGGGTGGTGTGAATAGGGAAGACGGGAGTTGAAGAAGAGCCAGACCATGTGGGGCTTTGTAGGCAACCCTAAGGATGTTATTCTGAGTGGAATGGGGATCTGTTGGAGGATTTTAAGGGGGGAAGATCAGCGTCCAGTTTTGGACTTCCTAAGTTTATGTCCAAACAGAGATGTCCAGGAGGCAGTTGAATATACGTCAGAAGTTGGGGATAGAAGTCTGAGTTCGTGAGATGCGTTTGGGAGTAGTTGGCATAGGTTTTTGAAACCGTGGAACTGGAAGGGATCACCGAGAATAAAAGGGTATCATAGAGAGAAAAATGAAGACATCCAAGGACCGTCCTAAAACTGTCCAGTATTAAGATGTTGAGACAAGAGGGGGACTGGCAAAAGAGACTGGGTCCAAGTATGTAGGATGGAAACCAAGAGAGCGGAGAGGCTGTGCCAGGGCGGAGGGGAGTGACTGAGGTGAGTAGATGTTGTGATGGTCGAGCACAGTGAGGACGAGACCGAACAGCTGGATTTAGCACGTGCAGATCATTGAGCTTGATTAGCATAGGTGGCGCCTGATGAGGGTCGGAGACAGTAGGAGGAGTTGATGATACCAAGTGCAGACTTCTTTTTCAAAGAGTTTGTTGCAAAGGCGAGCAAAGAAATGGGGCAGAACCTGGCAGGAAGGGTGGAGTCTTTCCTGCCCCTTTTGTCCTTTCTTTTCTCCTCCCTGCCCTCTTTCCCTGCTTCCTCTATTTTACATTATACCTTGTCTTCCAGGCCTTCATGGTGAGCAGCTGACTGCATGTCAGCTAAAGGCACTCTGTCGGCCCACGAGCCCAGGAGCGTGTCATTGGTGCTTTCTCTGTTTTGTGGTTGCTTTATCCGAGTGTTTGCATTCTGAAGGACGTTTGGAGTATGCCCTGAACTGTCATCCTCATTGAGATCCTCCAGAAGCTTTCTTTTGTAATCTTGGAAGTAATTATGTGTTCTAAAATTTGCACAGAGTCATCTTTCCATGGACATACGGTTGTAGACTAGTGATAGATCTGGCCATTGATACAAGTAGTGTTTCTCTAGTCTGATGTTCCCAACTGGACAGCTTCCATTTCGTATCAGTTTTCCATCAAACTGATGCCAAGCAAATCTATGCTGTGAAGGAGAAACTTTGTGGGACGGTGCCAAGATTTAGGGCACAGATAAAATTTGTGTGATATGCTTTATTTTATATGAAAGACAGAAACAGATTTTCAAGGCGTTATATTTAGCTTTTATCTTACAATACCCAGAGCTCTTGGAGACCCTTTGGAGTGAGTGCACTTTGATAGCCCAGGCTGGGGTCATAGGCTAATGCCAGAAGCCCTGGAATTCCAGCTGGGATGAAACTAACAATAACTAACTCTTCTTGAGTCCTTGTAATTGAAAAGTAGTGTATTTTGCTTTTGAAGAGTTTGTACCTACTTCTTGTCAAGACAACACAAGTGCGGAGGAGGTGACTGTTGTTAGTATATCACACTCCGCCAGGTGGGCGAGGAACACTTGCTACCTGCGTGCCCCAGGGCGTAGTCCAGCGACTTTCCAATAACTTCTTGGAAACCTGGTTTAGGCCGAAGGCCCCTCCCAATTCTGAAGTGCACCCCGAATCTTGAGACATCCACGGGGGGGGGGTTCCCTTCCAGATGGGTCCTGAAGGCATAATGTTTTATGTTAAGAATGAGACTTCTATTTTTAGGGACATACTATTTCCTAACAATTCATTCACATGCTGTTATTGCCCACCCACCTACGTAGATGTTACCTGAGCTGGTAGAATTTGTGTAGTTCCTGCAAGAAGGTTTGAGGCCCACAAGGCCATTGGCCTCACAAGCCTGGTGGACCATAGAAGCCCACCGGATATAAAGGCCTCGGTTTCACTTTTCCTCCACTTGCAAGAAAGTCCTGTGTTCTCTGCAGAATTTTCTTACAGAATCATTTCTTTCCTTTTCCAGAAGGTTTTTAAATGTATTTTTCTTTGTATTTGCCTTTTCCTTTTTTTTTCTTATTAAAATGAAGAATTGGTCATAGGAATCCTTGAGCCATTAAATTGTATATATTACATGCCCATCAAGAACTCCAACACGTCCGTGAGAGTTTGTTCCTTCTTACATCCCAGTGTGGGTTTGTGTCACCCAACAACCTACCAAAGTGGGTAGCCTCATGAAAAACCTGCAAAAGACCGCAACCTGTGCCTTACTTATTAAAAGCATGGTTTAGATTACAGGGGATGAATAGCTTCAAAATGCTTACTGTTCATTGGACATTTATAAGTAAATTTCCAAGTAAATGTGAGAAGGGTTATTTTAATAATGGAACTTTCTTTTTTTTTTTTTTTTGAGACAGAGCCTCACTCTGTTGCCCGGGCTGTAGAGTGCTGTGGCGTCAATCTAGCTCACAGCAACCTCAAACTCCTGGGCTCAAGCGATCCTTCTGCCTCAGCCTCCCGAGTAGCTGGGACTACAGGCATGCGCCACCATGCCCGGCTAATTTTTTCTATATATTTTTAGTTGGCCAATTAATTTCTTTCT
>CAUYRT010095229.1:0-30766 GCA_963574885.1 Lepilemur ruficaudatus
CCTTTATGATAAAAACTCTTAACAAAATAGGGATAGATGGGACATACCTTAAAATTATCAAGGCCATTTATGATAAATCCACAGCCAATATCATACTGAATAGGGAAAAATTGAAACCATTCCCAATTAGAACTGGAACCAGACAAGGTTGCACACTATCTCCACTTCTTTTCAACATAATGCTGGAAACCCTTACAAAAGCAATTAGACAAGAGAGGGGAATTAAGGGCATCCAAATGGGGGCAGAAGAGGTTAACCTCTCACTCTTTGCTGATGATATGATATCATATCTAGAAAACCTCAATGATTCAACCAAGAGACTCCTGGAATTGATAAATGAATTCAGTAAAGTCTCAGAATACAAAATCAATACACAGAAATCAGAGGTAGTCAAGCTGAAAATCAAATAAAAAATGCAATACCTTTTACAATTGCCTCAAATAAAATTAAATATCCAGGAATATATTTAACAAAAGAGGTCAGAGACATATACAGGGAGAACTAAAAAACACTAAGAAAAGAAATTGTAGAAGATGTAAACAGATGAAAAAATTTACCTTGCTCATGGATTGGCAGAAGCAACATTGTTAAAATGTCCATGCTGCCCAAAATGATCTGCAGAATTAATGCAATCCCTATCAAAGTACCATCATCATTCTTTACAGATCTGGAAAAAATAATTTTATGTTTTGTATGGAACTAGAGAAGACCTGATATAGCCAAAGCAATCTTAAGCAAAAAGAACAAACTGAGAGGTATCAGTCCACCAGACTTCAAGCTCTACTATGAGACTATAGTAACTGAAACAGTATGGTACTGTCACAAGAAAAGAGATATAGACCTTCGGAACAGGACTGAGAGAATCCAGAGATGAAACCATTTGCATATTGTCAGCTAGTCTTCTGCAAAGCAGACAAAAATGTACACTGGAGAAAAAAAAATCTCTTTTCAATAAATGATGCTGGGAAAACTGGATAACTACATGCAGAAGATGGAAACTGGATCCCCACCTCTCACCTGTTACAAAAATCAATTCACAATGGATAACAGACTTAAACCTAAGACATGAAACCTTAAGAATCCTAGAAAAAAATGTAGGGAAGACTCTTTCAGACATCGGCCTAGACAGAGAATTTATGAAGAAGATCCCCAAAGCAATCACAGCAGCAATAAATATAAATAAATGGGACCTGATAAAATTAAAATGCTTTTGCACAGCCAAGGAAACTATCATTAGAACAAATAGACAGACTATAGAATGGGACAAAATATTTGCTCTCTACACATCCATTAAAGGGCTGATAATAAGAATCTCTCTAGAACTCAAAAAAATCAACAAGAAAAAAATCAACCCCATCAATAAATGGGCAAAGGACATGAACAGAAACTTTTCAAAAGAATACAGAATAATGACCATCAAACATATAAAAAAAATACTCAACATCTCTAATCATCAGGGAAATGCAAATCAAAATCACAATGAGATATCACCTAACCCCAGTGAGATTAGCCTATAACAAAAAATCCCCAAACAACAAATGCTAGTGAGGATATGGAGAGATAGAAACACTCTAACACTGCTGGTGGGACTGCAAATTAGTGAAACCTCTGTGGAAAAGAATTTAGAGATAGCTCAAAGAGCTAAAAATAAAATGCCATTTGATCCAGCTACAGCACTATTAGGCATCTACACAAAGGAACAAAAGACATTCTATAATAAAGACATTTGCACTCGAATGTTTATGGCAGCACAATTCACTATCACAAGGATATGGAAACAAACCAAGTGCCCGTCAATCCATGAGTGGATTAATAAAATATGGTATATGTATACAATGGAATACTGCTCAATTACAAAAAAACGATGGTGATCTAGCACCTCTTATATTTTCCTGGATAAAGCTTGAGCCCATCCTCTGAAGTGAGGTAGCACAAGAATGAAAGAATAAGCACCACATATACTCACCATCAAATTGGCACTAACTGATCAACACTAAGTTGCTCACAGGGTAGTAATATTCTTTGGGGGTTGGGGGTTGGGGGTTGGGGGTGGGTAAAATCACAACTAATGGACGCAGTGAGCATTGTAGGGGGAAAGGGCACAGCTCAAATCATGGTTTGGGTGTGGCAAAGTCATAACAGGTAACCAAAATATTTGTATCCCCATAATGTCCTGAAATTAAAAAAAAAAAAACATTTCTGATCTCAAGTTTTATGATAAAAATTTACCCTATCCCAGTGTAGATTTTACTAGTAAGAAGAAGGTATTAGAATGCATAATAGACATCTGATTCAAAAGGAACAATGAAAATAACCCCATAATTTTGCAACAGTGAATTTGCTTTATTGTTGTAGCTTCTAGAATAAAGAACATCCCAGTGTTGGTAGAAAATTGTTCCCTACCATTAGTTACTCATCCAGGACACTGATGCAGGTGAAGGTATGCTGCAAACTCTACTAGGCTAGAAGAGAACTCTGGGAGGACACCAGATTTAATCAATAAAAGGAGTTGGCAGCAGGTACTTCAGATGTGGTACATTTCTAATTAAACCAGAGCAAGAACATTCATTTCAGTTTTTGCAGTTAATTGTACAGTGTTTGACTTCTCTAGAGAAATTTAGGTTTGGTAAATAGTTTTCCTGAATGCTTTCCATGCAGGTTATAATATATTGACACTGGAGGAATAATTCAATTATTATACCATTAATCGTAGACTGCTGTTGGTCTTACACTGATTACATGGATGGTTTATGAACAGAATCAGTATTTGGCTCAAATGTCTTCTGAACTGACACCTTGTACCTAGGGATCAGAAGTACATTGAGAAAATATTTCAAACAGAAGCACATGTAATAATTATTCAGTTAATTCCCATTGTCACTCAGAGACATGCTGTTAACTAAGCAATGGTAATTATAACTGCAGCATGTGTACTGTTGCCATGTTTTAAATTAATGAATATTTTATTGTCAACACACAAATACAGAACTATCCTGCATTTGTTGTATAGACAATTCTTCAGTGTTTCGGCAACAGAGACCAATAAAATTTACTCCCATGCAAATTTAATTACAATATGATACACAAGAAAATGAATGACATTTCATAAATTAGAAAGAGGATTAGAAATTCAAAAATGCTAATTTTTAATAAAGCCAATTAACCCACAGTAGAATTTAATGCAATCTTTGGCTTCATCAATGATTTTTCCATTATTCTTTAGTGCAACATTCAAATTCAAAATGTGAAGAAAACTTTCAGAAAATACTAATTACAACAAGAAAAGAGAGTGAATTCAGATTTTCCTTCAGGGGTTACTTTTAAATAGGTGAGTGGTAACTAGAAAAAATTCTCTTTGTCTGCTACTTCTGAGATGGCTGTCTGTGTTTTGTTAATACTCACTTCTATTTTGTTTGTAATATTTTAGCTGGCTGGGAACCTAAATCCATTCTTTGATTTCATGTAGCATATGGTTCATTTAATCATGGTAGGGATGGGGACCAATTAAAGAAGATAAATTGTGTAATATTAAGACTATAGAATAAAGAATGTTTCTATTGTTATTTAACAAACGACTTTTGTTTAATCTTTAAAAAGAAAAAATGTTGAAGTTTATTCACAGAATGAGGTAGAAAATAAACAGTTATTATTTTCTAAATTTGGGGTAGAGTCTCTTTTCCACCCTAGGGTAAAGAGAGATTTTTGTTTGCTTATTCTTGCTTTTGAAGAAGAAATACAAAGTTATAAAATTCACTAAATGTGTGGAATGTGTAATAGGATCTTTTACAATCTGAAAGATTGTAATAAAGAGAGTCTACTACTGCATTTTACAAAATGAGGAAAAATGAGGTATCCTGCTCTGTTGAAACAAAGTAAAAGTTTCATTACATTTTCTTGTCATAAAATTTTTTAGATATAATATGAATCATATTTTTTGCTCTTTCCATGTGCCCAACACTGGAAACAATTACTATCCAATGTCAGATATTTATCGTTACAATGCATGTTTTCTATTTTAAAGTATAGATACTATATTTTATATATTTACACACATATGTAAATGTATTACTGTTTTATATTAATAATCACACACAATATATATTTTTCTGCAACTTGTCTTTTTTGACCAAATTTAGGTTTGTGAGATTTATCTACACAATGAAACATGTATCACTAGTTAAATCATTGTCACTGCTGAATAGTATTTAGCTATGTAAATGTAACTCAACTTATTTATGTTAGTACTGACAAATGTTTAGTTATTTCCATTTTTTTGTTTGTTTGTTTTGTTTTGAGGGGTACTGGTCATGTGCTTTGTAGGATGCCTCTCTGTTGGAATTTCTCTGATGTTTTTTCTCATGATTAGACTGGGCTTCTGGGTTTGGGGGAGGACTATCACAGAGGTGAAGTGCCATTTTCATCACATCTCATCAAATGCACTTGCTGCCAACATGATGATGACTCTTGATGTTGACCCTGATCATCTGGCTGCGGGAATGTTTGTCTCCACTGTGTACTTACTCCTCCCACTTCCATACTGTACTCTTTGGAAGGAAGTCAAATTGTGTAGCCTAATCCTCTTTTGCTCAAAAGTCATCATTGTTTAAAGTGTTTCACACCATTAAATAATTAAAAGAAAAATGTGTCCACAAACTATTCTCTTATAAAAATTTAAAAAATTGTCTTTAATGTCAAGTAGACAATCCCTTGCAAGGACGGGTTATATATTGGGCAGATTTTGTTCCTTCAGTTTTGCAGCAGTTTTTGTTTTTAGCTGCAAAACGCAGGGACAGGCAGTGTACCAGGAATCATGATTGTTGCACCAGTCTTGTTCATTTGTTGTTCTGTTTGGACCATGTTTAATGAAATCGCAACAACGCAAAACTGCCTACTATGGGGGAAGGGTTTAATCATTTAAATAATGGGGCTATAGGGCCATTCCACAAAGGACTCAATGTTTCAAAGTTTATGTAATGGCACAAAGGCAAAGATTATGAAATCAGAGTTCATGAATATAGGAACTACATCTGGTCCACTGGGCCACTTTAACGTCAAAAAGTTAAAAGACAGCGGGAATTCAGTTTTCAGTTGCTGTGTTTGTTCTAAGCAAGACATAGACTCCCCCTGGGTTGTAATAAGGTAGAAACAATCCGGTGTGGAATGATTACTCTATGCGGATGGTGAGTCTCGCACACCCTCTAGTGGTCAAGCTCTACAACCTATCACAGTTGTGGATTGATGAGCTGACTACTGTTACATTCACAAATCGTGGAAAAGAGATTTTTCTTTTTTCCAAAAATTGCACCAAAGTGAAGCAACGCTCTAGTTGATGCGAGTGTGTTGTGTAGGCGTTAGCAGTACTGTCCTCACTATTCGTTCATTGGACAGTAGCGCTACCCCAAGAAAAGGATGGTTCTATTTCCATTTTGTATTACAAATAATATTGCTATAATCATTCTAGCATAAGTATCCTTTTATAAATATGTAAGAATTTCGTTAAGAGTGTCTTGAAACAGGAGTATGTTTACCCCCTAGTGATACACAAAAAGCTTCTAATAGTTGTCTAATAATGGATAATTTTAAAGCATACAGTTACATATCATCAGTTTCCATATGAACTCACAATCGTCCTCCCATTTTATAAAATAATTGGCATCTTTATAACAGTAACTCTTCTTATCTATGAATCCAGTTGGTTTCTCCAGTAACTTAGGTCCTCTTTAATGTTTTAGAGAATTCTGTAAAATTCTTTGTAAGATTTTTCCACATATTTTTATAGATTTATTTCTAACCACACTAAGTACCTTTGTTTAAATTGCTTTTAACTATTTGTGATTATACATAGGAAGGTGATTGCTTTCTTTATATTGCTGAAGGCTATGCTAATATTTTTTCTGTGCATTCTTGGGGGTTTCCCATGTAGGACAATTAAATTGTCTTCAAATAATAACGTTAATTTTTACTTTTGAATCCTTAATGGTTTTATTTATTTTTCTTCTCTTAAATGGTTAGAACCTTCATTAACATTTTGAAACTGCATAGTGAAATGTAGGCATTTTTTTTACTTTACTTTCTTGTTTGTTTGGCTTTTGACATAGTATGTTAAGCTTATAAATATTGATTCAATTTTTTGATGATTAGGTCTATTCACTTTTTCTACTTTTTCTTGAGTTTTCTACAGTAAGTTATATTTTTTTAAGAAACATTCCATGTTTTCCAAATTTTCAAGTAAATTGGCATAAGGTTATTTGTGATTTTTTTTAATTTTTAATTTTTTTTTTATTTCGGCATACTACGGGGGTACGAATGTTTGCATATATTGCCTTTGCCCCATCTGAGTCAGAGCTTCAAGCATGTCCATCCCCCAGACAGTGCACACCACATCCATTAGGTATGTATATACCCATCCCCTCTGTCTCAGTCTTAGCTGAAACCTCATGACAAATAAACCTCATCCTCCTGTGACAGAGGAAATTTTCCTTCCCCCTACTTTAGTAAATTCAGTGAAGAGAATTTTATGAGAACTGGGCAGAGAGGTTTACATGTGTCTCCTGGAATAAAATCTATGTAGGAAATGGTGCTTAATTCTCATAGGAACAAACTAAACTGACATAGCGTTGAGAGAGAAGCCTGCCTTCATACCATATGCTCTTCCTCCAAGAGAAGGCCAATACCTCAATAAAGCTGAGGGCGGTGGCGGGGGGAGAAAAGGAGCAAAGGTGTGAGTGTCCAGAGAACGGAATTAGCTAAGAGTCACCTTAAAAGGGACTCAATTCAAAAGGATCATCTAGGGAAACAATGTGAAACTCAAAGAAACTCAAAGGCTGAGGAGACATCACGATTGGTCAGAAAGCAAGGGTGTCCTCCCAGGGGAGGATCTCTGACGAAGTCATAAAAGTATTCATGAGAGGTGCACCTGTCACACTGAGAGGGAAGCTATCAGCAACATAAGCATTTGTCCTTTTCCTTACTCCCCTTTTCCTTCCCTGAAGCAGTAAAACTGCAGCTAGAGGCCGGGCACAGTGGCTCACGCCTGTATTCCCAGCACTTTGGGAGGCTGAGGCAGAAGGACCACTTGAGCCCAGGAGTTCCAGGCTGCAGGGAGTTATGATCATGCAACTGCGCTCCAGCCCTCCAGCCTGAGTGACACAGGGAGACCCTGTCTCCAAGAAAAACAAATAAACAAGCAAACAAAAAGACCTGCAGCTAGTAAGAGTTGAGGAAATGGTGGAGCGGGGGAGCTGGGGAAGAAAACAACCACCTCCTTTTTTCACACCGCTACCAATTACTGAAGACTGAACCAGCCCTAAATGGTAGAGGAAGGGTTTTTTTTTTTTTTTTTTCTTCTGGTTTTTGGGATTCTTTTAAGAGATAGGCTCTCATTCTGTCACGCAAGCTGAAGTACAGTCGCATGATCATAGCTCACTGCAACCTCCACCTCCTGGGCTCAAGACATCCTCCTGCCTCAGCTTTCTGAGTAGATAGGACTACAGGCGCACACCACCACCCAGCTAATTTTTAAAATATTTTTGTGGAGACTGGGTCTCACTGTGTTACCCAAGCTTATCTCAAACTCCTGGCCTGAAGCAATCCTTCCACCTTGGCCTCCCAAAGTGCTGGGATTTCAAGTGTGATCCAACGTATCTGGCCTAAAGGTATTGTTTTACAAAGTTCAGAATATCGATATTAAACTGGACTGGATTTTTATTACTAAAAGTGAAGGACATTTTTATTTTCTAAGGGACCAGAAAAATTATGGGACTTGCTAGACATTTTTTCCAACGGAGAAACAATATTTTTCACTATATTTTTGCAAGGGAAGTATAAGAAAAAGTGAAGTTCATTTCCGCTTATATCCAAAGAGGTCCAGTCCATTCCAACTGGTGTGTTTTCTGGTATCGGTTTTAAAATCTCTGCTATGCCTGTAGTTATGTCCCACTTTGTTCTTCACTTTATTAGTTATTTATTCTCTCTTTTGATAAATACTTTGTCTATTTTATTAGTTTCAAAGAGCATGCTTTTGTCTTTGTTGATGCTCTTTATTACATCTTTATTTCTTATTCCATTATTTTATATGCTTGTTTATTATTGCTGTTCTTTGAATTTCTTTATATTTATTCTGTGACTATTTTTGCAACTTCTTTTTTCCTTATTATAAGCCTATGATATTATGAATTTCTATTTAATGCTTATTATCTAGCTAACATTAAAATTCTTCTTTGCCTCTTTAGTTATGTAGAAGGTTTTTTTTTTAATTTCTAACTATTTTTCCTTTTTCGTTATCATTTTTGTTATTGGTTTCTAACCTAATTACATTGTGCTTAGACAATGTTACTATATGATACTTATCAATGAAAATTTCTTTAGATTTGTTTTATGCCTTAGTACATATAGTTAATTGGCCAAAATATTTCCTATGTTCTTGAGAAAAAATGTTTGCTAATTGTTGGGTAGGTGGTTCTATTTTTGTTTATTATATATCACTGCCATTAATTGCATTGCTCAAATCTTTTTTTTTTTTTTTTGCCTGATCTATCAAATATAAGGGAACTGTAGATGAATTCATTTGTCCTTATAATTCTGTCAATTTTGTGTTATTTATATTTGAGATCACATTTTATTTGCATACCTAATAATTAACTAATTTCAGTGTTCCTAACACAAACACATGATAAATTTTTGAGGTAATGGATATCCTATTTACCCTGACTTGATCATTACATGTTGTATATAGATGGGCATCAAAATATTACATGTATCCCAAAAATATATACAACTATTTTACATTAATAAAAAGTAATTTATCATAGCTTCCTGGGAATAAAAATTTTTACTACTAAGATTTTAAAATATCAAGAACTGAGAGTATAGTGTACCCTATGATATCTAAATAAGATTGATTGCCCAGGCAGAGTACAAAAAACTCCCCTTCCCAGACATCCAAGAGGTCATGAAGGAGCCCTAAGAAATCAGACTAAGAACACTCTTCCCCAAGCCTTGATCCCTCTAAATGCAGGGTCCAGATAGAATTCAGAGTGCTCAAAAGAAGACTGTTGTGTCCCCCAGCCTCCTAGTTATAAGATAAGTATCTCAGAATTCTTTCATTTCTATTCCCCCAAACTCCTAGCCTAGACTCTACTGCCTCTCTTAAGACTAACAGATCTAATCTCACTGGGTATACACCTAAGTGTGGAATTGCTGAGCTATATGGTAATTCTGTGTTTGACATTTTGGGGAACTGAAGATGGTTTTCAAAGTGCTATACCATTTTACATTCCTATCTTGAAGGCTCTAATTTTTTCATTGCTTGTCTTTTTGATTACAGCCATCGTAAGTATGAAATGCTTATTGTGGGAGTCAAAGACCTTTTAGTACGTATTTTTAAAGGTGTAATAAGTTCATGAAAATGTCACTTCTATTAGAAAGACTTTGAATTTGTACCCTAAATAAAAACTCATGAATGAATATATATAGACATTGTGTGTGCATATATAGAGAGAGTAACCGATACATATTCACTGCAAGTTTTGCCAATTTTTGTGTTTCCATGATTATCTTTTATTCATAAAGTAGTTAGTCCTATGTTTACTTACTACTCAGATTAATATATCAAATCCTAGGGTAATTTCTCTCAAGCTATCTATTTTTTAAAAAATCAGGACTTTAAGCAAAACTGTATGTGCCAGCCCTGCTTACCAGTTTGTGGCACATAACTGTTCAAAAAGTCATTATTAAATAAATGAAAAAGTATACAAAGTAACGTAGAGGACAGAGCACTGTAAGGACCATATGGATAAAATGAGGTTTTCTGTATAGAGAACTTATTCCACTGAGAACTTATTCTTCTAAGTTTTCCACTTGGAATGTTCTCTATCTACATTTTATTCTTGAGACGTAGCAATCAGAAATGCATGTAGTGGTCAAGGTGCAAGGAGCATTTATAAAAAGTGTTTTATATTCTATTGTAATTTATATTAGCTATATTACTCTTGGAAATAATTGCTATTAATATTATAAAAAACAGGAACTTGGGGACTGAGAATATAAAACAGAGGGATTGTACAAAGGTAAATAGGGACCAAAATAAGAAAAAAATGAATAAAAACAAACAAAACACCAGGATCTTAAAACACAGGTCATCAAAATCAAACACAGGTCATCAAAAAGCAAAAAATAACCTGCATAAATAAGCATATACTGAGAAGACAATGGATTAATTTTCTTAATATAAAGATTTTGCAAATCACTGAGAAAAAGATATTCATCTCATAAAATTAAGATTAAGGGAGTTGGCAAGGATTTCATTAATAATATATATAAACGGGTAAAAAATGTTTTTTAACATTCAAACTCACTTCAAATTAATAAAATGCAAATTAAAGCAGCAACTCAATGAAATTTTTAGCTAACACCTGGAAGAAGTCGGTCAGAACAATTACGGTGAGAGTGTAAAGAAGTAGAAATTTTTCTGTACCGTACTGACAGTTGGAATATAAATTAGCACAAATCCACATGAATGAATCTATTTTAAAGATGTTATTAAGGGATATGAAAATAATTCAAGTTAAAATTAATAAATTAAATATATAATGTACAGGATTTGAATAAATTTTGATACATAAAATTAACAGCATTAAACTTATATAGACAAACTTTTTAACCAGCAAGGAAACATTATTGTCATACATTTTAAGAGAAAACAAGGTAACATTCTAATTCCACTTTGATAAATTATATACACATTATCAACTTATCAATCAATCCAGGTAGGCTAGGGTATGCTGCAGTAACACCAACTCCAAAATCTTTGTTATTTGGTATAACTTAAATTTATTACTTGCTCATGAGAAGTTCACTACTGGCCTGCGCAACCCCCCAAGGCACCTAACCTTAATTAGTGTTCCAGGTTTGACCACCTTAACACTAGCTTTCTTCCCAAGAGGAGAAAAATGAGAGACTAAAGAGTCATAAGCATTTTGCTTTTTCCAGCCTAAAGTTACATTTCGTTGACCATAAAAGAGCTGCAAAGTTCAGTCTTTCACGTAGAAAGAGAATGAGATATTGCTGTCACTAGTAATATCTACTGTGTATAGTACAATTCCAATTTGATAAATTATACAGATTGCTTATCTCTGTATGTAAACACTGCACACGTGTCTAGGGAAATACATAAATATTATTATTTTTGTTAACATTGGGAATGTAAAGTTCTTATAATAACAGTAAAATTATTTCCTTCATTAATTGTTCATGGACACTAATATAATATTCAGTTATAATATGCCAATATACTCAAGAACTTGTTGAGCCAATTCGATAAGGTCATGAGAATGCTAACAGAGCCTAATTGGTGGCCTGCTGTGCTCAACTTTGCTTTGGCAGGTGGCACTAAATCTCTTATGTGTTGCTATCTATTTCAGTTAAATTGCTTTGTTGGAGAAACCCTGTGAGTACCACTTTCCTCTCTGTGAATTCAAGTTACTGTGCCAATAAATTCTCAAAGTTTTGTCTACACAGAGCATCTAAGTTTCTCTCTGCCTCCTAGCCTGGCTACTTACTGAACTGGAACAAACAATGTGTATAGAGTTTGCAGTTTTCAAAGCTCTTTCAACGCATTACCTCATTTAATCCTCATAACAACTTGGGAAGGTAGATCTTACAGTGTATTACTAACTAGGATATGAAATTTAATTGGTTTTAGAAAGTGCAGTTGGTTTCTAGGCTGGATAATTTGTCCAATGTCACAATTAGTTGGGGTTAGTGTTAGAATTCAAATTGGTTTTTACTAATCATACACCCTGTCCATCATACATTTCATCTGATTCAGAAATTCTTTGAGGAGGGTAGTATAGGAATATCTTCATTTTACTCCTATTAATGAATTTGTTATAATTAAATGATTTACAAATGAGTCTTTATAAGGGTGAATAGAGATTAGACTACTGCTGACAAGCTTAGAATCTAGGATTCATAACTTCTTGGTCTGCCATTGTTCCACCACCTAACTCTGCCCCAGGAGTTATACTGACAGTCCCCTGAGATACCACTCGGCTATTGGTGTTCTTTAAAAACGCACTCCTAGAATCCCACTTTTTCAAACAGCTTCATAAAACCTGCGCTACTGGCAGAGTTTGCAGGCCTCAGCACTCAAGCAAAACCAACACTCTATTCACTTCTTTGACACATTTTTTAAAAAATTATAATAATAAACATTCATAGCAATCAGCTTGGACTTCATACCCAGCCAGCTGGGGATTAAATAAAATTTATCTCAGGAAAAAGTAAGAAAAAATTTCCCCTGCTCCCCTCACAGCAGGTTAATCTGAAATGATCCCTAAAAAAGCAGAAATTGCTTAAAATAAAATCCCATTTATTTTCAAG
Source organism: Lepilemur ruficaudatus (assembly GCA_963574885.1). Taxonomy (NCBI): domain Eukaryota; kingdom Metazoa; phylum Chordata; class Mammalia; order Primates; family Lepilemuridae; genus Lepilemur; species Lepilemur ruficaudatus. The sequence goes on from CAUYRT010095229.1 coordinate 12,382, forward strand.
TAAATGAAAGATGTTTGTGTTTATTTTTACACTTATTGCTCTTGTCCCAGAAAGAATATGAGGTGCTTTACAATGATATATAAATGAAATAAGAGAGCACAAATTAATTTTAGAAGCAAAACAATAGGGTTGTAAAATTGGTCAGAGAATAAGGGAATCTTTGCTATGCATGCATCACAAATTTCCTCTAAACTTTTAATTGGAGAGATGCTCATCAAAACTTTTTTCCCCTGGTCTAGCCTCCTGTAGCTTTGTACTAAATTGGCAAAAGAAATTGCTTATTTGGAGACATACAATAAAGCTCTCTGGTAGGGAAATGAATAAAAATATTGCTTTGCAGTGTTAGAATTATGTAGCACAGTCGCTGATGTTAGAAAGGGTTAAGTTTCAGCCACAGTTCCAGACTGTATACAAAAATTTACTCAAGCACCACCTAGAATCAAAAATATATAAAAAATTAAAAATATTAAAGTAATAAGGTAATCTATATGTGCTAATCACAGACTTTCTGTGAGTGAGGTTAACTCCTCTGGCAGCTGCATGTCCCAGTGGAAGAACTGTGGTACACAGTCTAATTCTGTACAGAATTGGGTGGGGAAGGCAGAGAGTTTTCCACATTTGACACGGATGGTCCTTCTAATGGCATTTTTTTGCCATGTGTGTTTTCATAAACTATTGAATTTACAAGTCACCAAGAGCTTGCAGGTGTTCTGTGCTTGTTGTCCATTGGGCATCACCAGGACAGCTTTCCCTGTAGGGTTCTGTTAGTATGACCTGCGGAAGGTAGAGGAGCAGGAGACACCATCAACAGCCATGGGAGGCAAATACACATAGATTCCCGGGCAGAGGACAAGGTTTTGAGAATCATCTGCTTTAGAAACCAGCTAAGAATAGAAACTGCAGAGATGAATTAGACACGCCAATGCTTCCAGGTGAGCTCCTATATGTCACCTAACTCAAATAGCCTTTTGCACCAAGCACGCCACTAGCTGTGTAAGCCACTAATTCTCTGTATTAAAATCCTTACAGTTTGGAGTACCTGGAGTGTTTTCTGTATTCTTGGCCAACCTCCAATACTCTAGCAAGTGTGCTTACCAAAGTAGCTTCCTCGCAGCTATTAATGTTATAGAAAGCCAGATCCGTTACTTCTCAGTGCCCATAAAATAAAAGAGAATCAGTTGCTCATGAGACATACATCTGTTCTTAGTGTAAGAGAGCCTTCCCTCACCAACATCCTTCAAATAAAGTTTCATAGTGCTGTTTATCTAAACATCCTTCAATAGATGCGTTGGGGTGGAGGTAGAGGGTGGGAGAGAGAGCAATACGATGTTATCACGGCACTCGGCTCCCTGTTGACGCAGCTTGTTTGAAGAATGCACTTTAAAATGTCTCACTGAAGCCAATAAATCACATCAGAATCACATCAAAAAAGAAGGCATCTCTCTAGAAATTAGACTATTAATCTCTGTAATGTTTATTGACCGGAGTACAACTTCATCTGTAGGAATTTACATTGTTGCTATTTAATACTTCTAAAGACAAATGGGCCATAGTCGCATTTTCTAAACTAATAGTACAAAGTTATTCATTCATCCAAAAGCTGAGTCTATTCTCCAAGAGGTCTTTTGCCTTGCTCAGTTTTGATAAATATCTATTGGCACAGATTTATATTATATTAGAGAAAATATTAATATATAATGCATCTATTTTGAGTAACCAGTTAAATACAAGTTTACAGACTTTAAAGACAATCAACCTAGATGTAATATTACTTATCTCTAGGAAAAACTGGGAAGCCTAGAAAGATTGAATTCCTGATTGGAGATTCTCACCTTTTCTTGGAGGTTACAAAGGTTCTCCCTAGAAAGTTGTTTTACATCCTTTCTAGCACAAGGACACTTGGGCAATCAGGACATATTAACAAAATTCCTTTAAATGAAAGTTCTAATGAATTTACTTATGTGGAATTTCTTTGAAAAATGTGAATGACCTTAAGAAAGGTAGTTTATATTATAGTGTTTTATATCAAAAACTTTTATTATTTAATTTCTAAATGTAGACACTCTTTGTGGATTGCTTCTATAAATTACATCAAGAAAGAAGGTACCTGTCTAAAAACAGAATATTCATCCCTCTAATATTTATATGCCAGAGTTCACCCTCATTTGCAGGAATTTATCCTTTTGCTATTTAAAACTTCTAAAGACAAATGGACTATATTGCAGTTTTTAAACTAAGAGTGTAAAGTTATTCATTTATCCAAAAATATTTGTTGGATACCTACCATGTGTCTGTCAGACATTGTGTTTAAGGGCTAGGATACAGCAATTATGGACAAAATTACTTGCTTCCATATTCTATTGGTAGAGCTAGAAAATAATCAAAATACATAAACAAAGCAAGTAGCATGTTAGAGGGTAGCTGGTAGCACTGAAAATATGTGGCAGGAAATGGACTGGGGAGTGGCTGGGTGGGGTAGCAATTTTAAATAGGATTGTTCGGGAAAGTTTCAATGATATGGTGATATTTCAATGAGAAATCACGTAGATATGAGAAAATATACTCTCAAAGCAAAGAGCTGGTGCAAAGGTCCGGCAGTGGGAATGTGCATGCTTAACTGACACCCCCAAGGTCGGTGGATGTGGTGCAGCGTGTGAAGGGGGAAGCAGGAAGAGCTGAGATCCAAGAAGTGACCAGAAGCCAGATCATGGAGGGTCTTGTAGGCAACTTTAAGGACATTGGAATTTACTCTGAATGACCTGGGTAGACACTGGAGGACTTAGAGCAGCCAAACGATGTGATCTGGTCTCATTTTAACTAGATCACTCTGACTGCTAGGCGGAGAAATTAGAAGCTATTATCTCCAGGTGCGTCACTCTACATTTGTCTCACTGAAATTCTTCTCTCACTTTTTCTTCTAGTATTTATCTGTCTGAAATCTCCTAATGCATTATGTACATCCAAAGAAGAGCTCTATCAACTAGGTTTATATCTTACACTGTATTCCTTCCTCCTGATTTTCTATAAAATGTAAAATAAGATTGGACTCAGCATTTAGAACTTTCCACAGTTAGAACCTTTACATCCAAGTGTGTGATAAATGTGTTAAACATTTATCTTATGATTTTAGGTGATAAACGAGGATACACAATCATGCATTTATATCCATTTCCAACATAATCTCCAATACATAAACCAAATATACAAAGGGAAAAGGACAAACTAGAAATATACTAAATGTCCATATGGCTGTTATTATTTTCTTATTTTCAACTTTCAATATGTTTTGTTAATGTGAAGAAATAAAAAAATTATTAGCATTTGCAAGAAGTCACCCTCTACACATACACCACTGTTGTATGCTGAGCTCTCTGAAAGCAGACACCAAAATTTTGGCGTTAAAGATGCTTATGAAAGGGACAGTGACAGCAAGATTGGGCAGAGGGATAAGTCGAACTGCAATGCAGTTCACACAACCTCAGTCAACTTCGTGAGAAGTTCTGGAATGAAAATTGTCCGTAAGAGTTGTCCCACTTTAGGCCAAAATGGGCTGGGCTTTATGTCCCTACTTCAATCAGTAACTGATTGAAGACATGTCCTCAAGTGAGACAGTTCTCGGTAGTTGAGGCCGACTTTGAAGCTGGAGCAATCTGCTCACCAAACTCCCCTGTGCTGAGCCAGTCCTCCCTTGAAGAAGGATCTGAGTGACTTTGTCACTCAGATTTGCACAGATTATACTGGCATTGTCTTCCTAGCCTCTTGCTCATCCTCCATTCTCTGAGAAAAATGGAGAAAAATAATTAAAACTGAATAAACAGTTTTCCTACAAGAAAAGTAAACAGAAAGAAAGAATTATAATCACTTAGGCATCTCTAGGAGGAGGTGGGGACGGAGAGGAATAGGGCTAATTTCACATATTGTAATGACTCATGTAGGAAGGAAACATTGAAGGATGAGGGTAGTAGGGACAAGGAACTATTTAGACATAGAAGAGTCAAGAGTACCAAGAGTCTTGCAGTGTTAGAAATTTAGTGAGGGTTATTAAGAGTTACTGTTTTGTTTCTTTTTCCCCAGTTCTTTTTTTTTTTTTTAACTGATGACTATATACTTGGATCACCTTAAAGGATGTGATACGAATTTGTGAAGCTGGTAGTTTCTCTTATGCTGTGCTTTAAAGAGAACCCAATTCTAGGACCAGAAATCACAGGCTGTGAATTTATAAGCTTTGCAGAACTGGATAGATGAGAGGTAGAGAGATAAATGATGACATGGACAGAAGATAGATAGATAGATAGATATAGATATAAACTTTTGTGGAGAAGCAAATTTTCTCTACTTTCTGATCCTAAGGCAATTCTTTACACACAATCAACCAGTCTCTCATGACTTTTTTGTCTATTTAATAATCTTTAGGGTGGGAAATTCTCAAGTTTTCTTTTCTGAGACTCAATAAAACCACTAGTTTACCACCATTATTATCTTTCTTGGAAAATTCAAATAAGGTTTAAAATGTAAGATTTTTGGTATCACCTCCTTCCATACAAATTTATGTTCAATTTTTCTGTACTTCACTAAAATTTATAAACAATTGTCAGCCATTAAAGTGGGATTCACCAGCAAAATTCTCTTTATACTCTTTAACTTTTAAATAGGTGTGTGCTGCAATTGCTATGTAGCAATAATAAAATCTGATTGCATCTACAGTTAGGAAATATTGGATACAAAATTTCTATGTGGAGATATCAAAAAAAGGATTTAATGGTAAAAGAGGAACTATGTATTAGATAACCTCTGAGGCTTTTGATTAATTAATTAATTGATACATTTCTGATTTTTACCTTAGAGGTAGTAAGGTAATATACTTTCCAGGTTTGTCATTTTAAATTATTTGAGAATAATGATAAGTAAACCATTAAGTTTATAATTCTTTCTTTGGCATTAATCCAGTTAATATTTCTCAGAATGGTTGCTGACAGCTTAGGCATAAGCTTTCTTGTCCCTAAGAAATATACTCCTCAACCAAAGTTTCCAACTATAGTTCCTACTGACATTTCAGAATTTGTAAATAATTTATTTACTATATACAATATAAATTATATTGTAAATAGTTTAATGCAAACTATGTTCACTATTGAACAAAACCATGCCCTTGGGACTTTGGATCAATACAGTCTTTAGTAATTTTATTATGAAAATTTTAAAACATATTCAAAAGCGGACAAAATGGCACAATGAATTAGTCAGTTTCAAAAATTAACACCTGATGGCTATTCATTCTCCCTATATCTCTGAATTGGCTCACTCACATAGATGACAAGGTGTCACATAGATGACACCATAGATGGTGCTGGGTATTGGTCAAGGTTCTCAATTATTTCTTTTATTGGGCTTTTTATTGGGCTGATTGAGTATATTCACAGTACACTGTCTGGCTTCCTCCATAGCAAATGTTGCAAGTCAAAATAGAAAGTGCAATGCTTTTTATGACAAAACCTCAGAAGTCACGTACCATCACTTCTATTGTACCATGACCCAGTGTGGTAGAGGACTGCACAAGACTGTGAATACTGGCAGGCAAAGATCACTGAAGGAAATATTGGTAGCTAGTTTGCACAGTGTGCATGAATTTAAGGTAATAACTCTCTTTTTAAAATATAATTACACACAAAAATTAACAAAATTTTAATATCATCAGGTATATTAGTATAGTTAACATAGTTCACATTTTCCTAATTGTCCCACTATTCTTTTCCAGTTTATCTAGATCAGAAATAAAATAAAGGCCATGCATTGCACTTGGTTGAAATGATTCTTAAGTCTCTTTTAATTTCCCCAATTTTCCTTGTAAGTTATGTGGTAAAGAAAGTAGGCCATTTTTTTCTACAGTTTCCCACATTCTAGACTGTGTTGATTTCAACCCCATGAAATTAATTATTTAACATGTCCCTTTGCCCCTGTCTTTCTTCTAACCTGGTAGTTAGAACTAGATTCTTCTTCAGATTCAGTTTCAAATTCTTGGCAAAATTACATCAGACTTGTGTACACTTTTTTCAAGAGATTTATATCTAATTGTCTCTCTGTTTGATATATTAACAGCCAATAATATTTCAGTGACTAGATGGATTATTTAACAGGATTGTAAAATATTGGTATTCTAGTTTCTATAATTCTTTCCTCATTTATTAGCTGAAATTCTTCTATATAAAGTCAAACCTCACCTCATCAATTATTTATCTTGATATAGAGATTGTTCATTAGAGGCTGAATAAATGCTTGATTCATTTCTTTTACTTATCAGTTTTCAGAGATCTTTCCTTAGCATCCTACATAAGTCACAAGTAGAGATTTTTATAAAATTTTATTATAGATGCCTGGATTTAAGTATATTTTATATGCTTCAATCTGTCTCAATTATTTTCTTACTGATGCTCAAATTATACCCTCTTTGGCCAGTGAATGCCATTTTAAGCTGGTCCCTGGATCTTTTGGAAGTAACTCCAGTAATCTTGGCAGCTACCTTTCTTTCTAATATAACAAAGTTTTCTAGGTTTATTTACATATTAGCTAGTTCAGATATAGAAACAAACATATATCTAATAATCCCTAGTTTCTTTATGTGAGTACAGTGCACAAAATATGTATTTGCTAAGACAAATTACCTCATGAGTTCATCTGGTCACTTAAAATCCAATTTAATATTGTAAAGGTTTTTTTTTTAATATTTAAAAATATTTACTGATTCATGCTTTCCAGAGGATTTTTTAAAAAAGAAATCACCAATGGCCAATACTTCTCTCTGCTCTGAATACTAAGCCATTTTTTGCCACCAAAAATAATGATGTATATTTTTATAACTAATCAGTTTGTGACAGCTGCGATTCTCAAACACTTTTTAAAAATACAAGTAAGATCATAGTTGCAAACAGACCACACACAGTGATCAAAACAACTGAATAGGCAAAGCCTTACTTCAACTGATCAAATGACCAATAAGCAGGATTCAGCCTTCAGGCCACAAATGACTTTGCTCAATCAATGGCCCTGCATATTGTGGAAGTGTCCCCTACGTGTTCTAGCATCACAAATGTGGCTGCTGACTGCCTGATACCGCAGACAACAGCCAGGACATAGAGAGGAGACCTTGCCGATTCCGTTTTATTCTTCAACAGATTTCTCTCCACTTGCTTCATCTTTTTCCTTGCAAGAATCCTCGCTGCTGGTATCAGCAAAATAATATTCTTCCTCACCTCTCTTTCTTCTAATTTTTCTTCTTCATTAAAGCTTTCTTTATCTTCAGTGAAACTTTTCATCACTTGATTGCTGAGGTCCTCAATACTTTTCCACTTTGGCCTTTCTCTGAAACAAAACCAGATATTCCTAGTGCTTTTAGGGTGTTAGAATAATGCTTTTCTGCTGTCATTCTTGCCTTTTTCTGAGTGACTCTCCTTCAAATAGTAGTGGCCTGTTTTTTAATTTTTCTTCTCTTTCTTCTAGTTCTCGTCGATATTCTCTCGTCCTTTCCTTTTCACTCTTTCTTGTGGCTTGCTCTTGTCCTCTGGAAGACACTGTGGGCACTGGAGGATTGCAGCCACGAGGCAAAGGCTTTGCACATGCACTTCTTGCTGGTGACTTACCCTTGGAGACAAATCAAGACCAACGTATTTCTTTTAAATTTTCTTCATCTTTTTCAATGTCTGCCGGAATTTTTTCTCTGTTAGTAAGTGCACGTGAAGATGCGTGAAGATCAAATGGTTTACAGACTGTTAAGAGTGTTGGACACTTGTATTCCGGGAGGTCTTTCTGATATCTGTCAGGAAAGTCTTCAGTATCAGAAGTCTGGCACTTAATCTTGTGTTTGCACTTCAATTTCACAGCCTCTTCCAGACACTTGTGGTTCCTGAGTGGGCAAGCGGGCCTAGAAGACAGAGGGGACGAATGCTGTGAAAGCTCCTGGGCTCTCAGCCGTGTCCTAATGTTGCCACAGAGCTCTTCTTTTAACCTGCCATTGGTAGTTGAGCCATAAATAGATCGAGGTAAGGGTCTGGCTTTAAATAGATTTGTTTTCCTTTTAGACTTAAAAAAGTCTCCCAGCTGCTTTTCCTGGGCTGCTTGCTTCTGTTCCTCCCTTGCAATAAACTTAAATAGGTTTTGTGAGGCTAAAAGAGCTGCTTTGCTTTGCTCTCTGAGACCTCCTCCGCTCTTCCTTTTGTTTGACTGAATCATGATAAAGGGGGAGAGAGACAGATGCAGGAAATTTCTTCCTCCACTCTGAATCTTCCTCTTGCTTTTCGAGCAGTTTATGTGCCATTTCAATGTCTGATTTAGATTTCGTGGCCTCTTCCTTTTTCTTCGGTTCTCTAATCATCATTTGCAAAAGCTCAGGTACTGTAATCAATCGTGGGCACCTGTTCCTTCGGTTTCTTACCTGTTTTTTCAACTGCTTGGAAGTCAGTATTTTTATACCGAATGTATCTTCCACACAAAAGTTTGTCCATTTGTTGTTGATGAGCTCCTTAGCGTTGGGCATCACTATTTTTCCCAGGACACTCTTTTTCTAGATTGGGCGATTCCTCTTCAGAGGAAGACACACAAGGAGGAAGACCGGTCTAACTCAGGCTCAGAAAGCCAGGTCTTAACCAGACAGGGCGATAGGAGTTCTTTTCTGGTACAGATCCAGAAGAGTCACTGAGAGCAATTTCCTTGACGGTCACTGGCTTGACTCCCCTTACATTTAATTTACCCCGGTACATTTTCTCTAATTTTGCCGCAGTTTCTATGTGGGCAGCCTTCAGTTCTAGTTTCCTGGAATACTCGACGTCCCCGCAGGCTGCACCCTATTCTCCTCATCCCCCTCCAAGATCGCCGCAGGGCCCATAAGGGATCTTCATTTTCGTACTGGGCAACCCGTGCCTGGTGTCGGGACTGACCGGGGTTTGGAAACTGGAGGCCGCTAGTTCCCGCTCGGTGCTAAGCGGGCGTGGCCTCTGTCGACTGGGCGGTTTCTTATTTCTGTGGCAAAGTTTTTACTTAACTTTAATTTTATATTAAATTTGTTTTTTGGGAGGACTGAAAAATATTGCTTCTAACTATATTAAATACATGTTAACTATAATGTATAAGCGTATTTGCTTATTTGATTTGTCACATATTTTATATAGACACGCATGTATGGTTTCAAAAACGAATGCAATATTATTATTAAAAATATGATCATGAAAAACAGTATTTTTTTTGTAGTTACTTTTAGCCTTAGGATCTATCTGCTTTTATATATAATCCACTTACTATATTTAAAGTCACTTGAGATAAATCCATTGCATACGGTCGTATTCATTTATTTCATTTGTCTTTTGATCTTTATGTACTATTTTTATAAATTTAGTTTTGTTTTATAATTACAAAACATTTACATGGTCCCAAATATGTATTCAAAGAAGTTACTTCTGTATCCTTCACCTGTTCCAATCTTCCTCTTACAGAAAATTATTTTTTAAGCTTTGGGTTTATCCTGCTATTATTAAAAAAAACATGAGTATATATTTGCATATGCATGTGATGCATGTGTTATAGAACAGATAAATTACATTCATAGCCCTCCCCTTTTTTATAGATAAATCACAGAATGTTATACAGACACAAAAACTTTATCTTCCTTTAGTATTTTGTGTTTTTTGTGTTTTTGGATTTTTTTTCCTTTATCTTGGAGATCCACTCATATTAGTGTACAGAGATTTTCTTTACTCCTTTTTACATTTTTGTTATTCCATTATATAGATGAACAATAATTTGGTCAACTATTCAATTAATGGACATTTGGTTTGTTTTCCGGTTTTTGTGTAGCATACATTTAACATATTACATATATTGCCTGAAAATATTTTGTTTTTCTGTCTATCAAAAATGCCTGGCATAGAGCAGGTAATCGGAGATTATTGTTTTAAATAAATGAATGAATAACAATAACAAACTAGAACAAGTAATTACATAGTAATTCACATATTTATTTTAAAATCTCCAATATCACATTTCCTTTCAGCTATTTTTTTTTTCTCTTTCTTTAAAAAACAAAATTATACTGAAGAGTAGTCTGACCCCTACTTTCTTCACTTTTTACCTTCATATTGCTTCTGTCCCTGCAAATGCACTGTAACAGATCTGGCCAAGGGCAAAACTATCCACTGTTTTGACAAATGTAATGGATACTTTTAGTGCTTAATGTTGCTAGAGCTTGTCTTAGTATTTGACACAATTTTTTAGACAGTTTTTCCTTAATTATATAACCACACTCTCCTAGTCTGTGTCCTTCCTTTGTGTGCTCCTTCTTGGATTGTTTTGCTAACTTATCATTCTCCTTATAGGACCAAAATTTTTAATGTATTCAGAACTATATTCTACATCTTTTCTCTTCTCTCTGTATTATGCCCCACGTGATATTATTACTTTTTATTAAATTTTACAGCATCTCTATGAGATGACTCCCAAATTTACATCTTCTGCCAATTTCTACATGAATCCCAAACTTGCCTTTGAAATTTCCACATAGGTTCCCCCAAGACACTATATACTCAAATGTGCAAAACTGAATGTTTAATCTTTAAACTCTTCCCCTACCCATGCACAATAGTTCTTCTCCAATCCTCCCGCATAGTTTTTATAGTCAGAACATCCAATTTTTAAAGCCAGAAATTTAATATTCATGTGCTAAGTATACTCATTTTGTTCTAAAATATGTCCTTTCTCTTCTCACCATGATCACTACTGTAACTCCCATATAAATCATCATCATATTTTATCCAAATGCCTTCCATAACCTGCTTATGACTGTTCTGCAAAAATCCACTCTCCAAAGAGGCCAGAGTGATCTTTTCAAAACTCAAATAAGATCATATTCAAAATCTTTTAATGAATGTCCATTGCAATTTATATAAAAATCCAACTTCCTTATCATTATCAACTAGTCCCTGTGTCATCTGGGTCTAGCTTGACTCTGCACGTTCATTTCTTGCTCTTCTTCCCTGAATTCACTCTGCTCAACACTCACTGACCTACTTTTCCTTCCTTGTACACACTGAGCTCCTTGCCACCCTTTACTTTTTGCACATGCTCTTTTCTTTTCTGTACTGTTCCTTCTAACTTTCTAAGTTCATATCAACTATCATTTCTTTTAAAGAAGCCTTTGTTGAGAACTCATTCTTGAATAGACTCCTTAGGTTAGTTTGCCTGTTCTTTTTCTTGAGAGCACTTAATCTTCAACTACTGATTTTGAAGTTATTAGTTTGTTTAATTGTTCAATAATCTGTCTCCCCTATAAATGCATAAGCTCCATAAAGACAGAAAAGTATCCGTTTTTCTTTTCAGTACTATATCCCTAGCAATTAGCACAATACCTAACACCCATTAAGTCCCTAATTCATATTTGTTAGCAAATTAATGTCTATATACTACATAAACATTAAGAAATAACAGTTAATCCTTTCATTTTAGGAGGATAAAATGTCTTGCAAATTTGCTTGCATTCTGTAAGAGATAAACCTGACATACAAAAAGCTTGAGGACACCCTGTAGTCCAGGACAAGCCTCCATCCTATCCCATCCAGATGACTTCAAGAGTCTTCCCACTGGTCACCTCACTCCCACTCTGCCCCCACTCAAATTCACTCCACAGAACAGCCACATCTTTGGCTGGGTAATTGGAATTTAATCATTTGCTGTGTTTCAAAGGAAAGGAGAAAAGGCAATACAAAAATAAAGTACAGCTTAAGATGAAGCCTCTAAAGACAACTTATGCCTGTTTAATTTTTTCCCTCCAAACCTCTTGGGCTTCTTAGTTCACTGAGAGAAAGATTACTATGGACAGACCTTCTAAAGAAAACATTGGTGGCTTCCTTGAAAATCAGAAAAAGTCAATACTGCAATAGCTGTGAGAAGCAGCACACAGTCTCCAAAGGAAACTCACCGGTTTATTTCCTTCAGTGTCAAAGATACATAGATACACTCAGCTGACTTTAATTAAGGTCTCCTTAGGCTCAACAACAGGTGAACTCCCTTAGCATTCCTAGCACCACAGATAAGTTATTTGCCAAGCAGGGTAAGTGTGAAAAACATGACAGCACTGGGTAGCTATTACATGTAATCCTTAGAAGTAATTAGTAAGAGATTATAACCTGGTATTCTGCTCAAGCAACACACCTTGTTATCATAGGAACTACCTAGATATGTGTTAATTTGACACCTATTACAAAAGTGTTTTAATAAGATGAACATCAAGAAAACATAGAAAGGGGCTTGTGTTTTAATGTCATCATAATGTTTCTTATAATGATGATGATATTTAAGTGCAGTACCCCTTAACACATTTGTTCAATTGACATGCTTCGCAATCAGTTAAATTATAAGAAAGTAACATTTTCTTTGAAAAGAAATTCAGCTTTTTATTTTAGAGTACAAAATCATGTATGCCACAGCAATATTAGATAAAAAACAAGAAAGTTTAATGAGAAGCTAGAGTTTTAAATGCATGTGGCATGCCAAATTTTCAAAGACCTTTTAAGAATTTTTATCCATTGCCCCTCATCACAGCCCTGTGAGGAAGCACAGCACTTATTGGCATCCTAATTTTACAGATGAAGAACATGGAGTTGCAGAGAAGGTCAGTGGGTTGCCCAGAAAGTCAATGAGGGATGAGAGCTTGAAGGTCTTCTTCCTCTCGGTCCAGCAAGTGGGACTGGCTCTGTGGAGCCAATAGAATACATACACAAGCATCTATGGACATTTGAAATGTGTAAGAACTTTTAAGAAAGTAGTTCTCTTTTTTAGTTTGTTTGTTTTTAATTTTGTTTTTATTTCAGCATATTATAGGGGCAAGATGGCAGATGAGAAAGAAAGTAGTTCTCTTAATGCAAAAAACCTCTTCAAAAAGAGTGATTTTTCCCGATAGGTGTAATAAAAGTCGCAGGGAATTTTGACAAGAAAATTTCTCTTTAAATCTATAATCTTCCACTTATGAATTATCTGTCCTTGGGCAAAACATCTTCTCATGACTCAGTTTTCTCTCTTCCAAAAGTAATACAATAACAGAAGTTACTCTCACAGAATTGTGGGAAAACAAAAAATAATTTATTGAAAGGTCAAAAAATAACTCCTTGGGTGTCTTTTATACATGGCAAGCACTTTAAATACTAAGGCACAGAGACCTGAGACGCAGCGCTACTGAAATGTTTAAGGTTGTTAATTTTCTGTTTAGGCAACCGAGTGTCTTGTGAAAATGCAGAAATCTTTGTCTCATGTTCCCCATCTCAGGCACATATTTCATCAGTAAATCAACCTTTAGCTCTAAACTAAGGATTAAGACAATTGTCCCTGAAGGCTACAGTTCAGTGCAGCTGTAAAGGTAATTCAAAGTTTGTTTAATGCTTTATTTCCTGGGAGAAAGAGACATTGTAAGTAACACTAAACAAGCAGTTCCCAATAGAATATCTTAGAAAATCATGCAGGTGAGTACAAACACTGTAAATAACTAATTAAGCTGTTCACCTACCACCTTATTGCTATGAATTAATGTGCAGAATCTTCATCCTAGTAGAGTTATGTGTGACTGGAAAAACATAAAGGAACTCCTTCCTTTTACAGGAAAGAAATTAAAACCACGTTGAAACCAAAAAGATAAAAGTCCACCAGAATTTGCCTTCAAAATTCCTTTCTAAGTGATTTTGAATGAGCAATTTTTAATCAAATATGACTGGTCATGCCTCCTTCTATAAATATATACTTCTGAATTTTCAGAGCATTTTGATTTTGATTTGTTTTGTAAATTAAATCTCTGAGTTCATAGATTGTAGTTTATGAACATGTAACTTATCTAATTTATCTTATAAATTTTATAACTAAACATGTCAAATGACTTTAAAATACTTTTTTCAGAGGTACTGTATTAGTTACCAATTGCTGCTCAACAATTTATCCCAAAACTTAGTGATTGAACACCATAAACATTTATTAGCTCATGGTTCCTGTGGTTCAGGGACTCAGGAGCATATTAGCAGAGCGGGGTCCTGTGAAGTTGCAGTTGGGATGCTGGTAGAGGCTTCAGTCATCTGAAGGTTTAATGAAGAAACTGCTTCCAAGGTGAATTACTTGCACGGCTATTGACAGGAGGCCTCTGTCCTTCCTCACACATGAGCCTCTGCATAGTCTGCTTGAGTGTCCTCATAACATGTCATCTGGCTTCCCCCAGAGCAAGTGATCCAAGAGAGACAAAGGCAGAAGTCCCACTGCCTTTTATGACCTCATCTCTGAAGTCTCATATGGTCACTTTCTCTTTTTGTGTCTATTCGTTAGACGTGAGTAATTAAGTCCAGCCCATATGCAGTGGTCCCCAACCTTTGTGGCACCAGGGACCGGTTTCCTGGAAGACAATTTTCTGTGGATGGGGTGAAGGGAGAGAGAGCTCAGGTAGTGATGCGAGCTTTGGGGAGTGGCTGTAAATACAGATGAAGCTTCGCTTGCTTGCCTGCCACTCACCTGCGGTGCGACCCAGTTCCTAACAGTCCATACATCGGTACCAGTCTGTGGCCCAGGGGTTGGGGACCCCAGCTTTAGAGGATGCGATTAGGCTCTACCTCTTGAAAGAAAAGTATCAAGGATTTTGTGCATGTGTTTTAAACTACCATAGTTATTTATTTTTAGAGCTATTTTTAGTATGTGGCTATTAAAGGGAGATGAGCAGATGTCAGTAACACCTAATTATGAATTCCCTATCAGATAGTGGGGCTCAGTGTAGTGGCTCAGAACCCAGATTCTGAGGCCAGACTGCCCAGGTCAGAATCTTGGCTTTTATATGTACTAGCTGTGAGATCTTGGGTAAATTGCTTGACTAACTTGTGCCTCAGTATTTCCTCTTCAAACAGGAGCTAACAATGGTTCTTACCTTTAGGCTCTGGTGAGGACTACATGAATGGATGTAAAAAAAAAACAGTGCTTAGAATATTCTTGTCACATTGTAATCACTCAGTAAGCTTTCACGATTATTATGAGTTGTTGTCAACCATAATAGCTCAGCTATATATTAACGCCTTTATTTCCATAGTCAGAAATAGAAGTTCAAACTGAATCATTAAACATTAAACATATCTTCCCTAAAACAGCACAATTGATTACCCAGTATAAAAAATTCACTCTAAGAATATTTCATCACCTCGTATTTCCACAGGGATTCACTTCCTCATCCCCAGTTTCGGAGTTTCTCTTTGGATTATTTTGATTCCTAAAAGTAGTTTTATTTTTAGCCTTCTAAAAAAAGATTTGATTTATCTAGTATTTATTCATCTCAAATAGTTGAAACAAGTGAAAACAATGATGTCAGAAATTAGTTTGGTTAATTTGTTTTTCTCTTTCCAAAAGCTTATTATCTCTGCTCTACCTGAGTGTACTTGGTTTTTATTCTTTCGACAAGCTTATCCCCCACTATGCTGTTTTTTTACAGCTTGATTGCGGTATGTCAAAACTGCTGGGCTCTAATAATGAACCTCTTTTTAAAGATTCAGTTGCTTCCCAGTAGCTGAATACTTACATCCATTCACTAACGGTTACTGTCAGTATCCTGCTGCCGCTTCATGTGAGGAGTT
Organism: Lepilemur ruficaudatus; assembly: GCA_963574885.1. Taxonomy (NCBI): domain Eukaryota; kingdom Metazoa; phylum Chordata; class Mammalia; order Primates; family Lepilemuridae; genus Lepilemur; species Lepilemur ruficaudatus. The sequence goes on from CAUYRT010095229.1 coordinate 28,005, forward strand.
CCCAAGCCCTTTTTACTTCAGCTGCTTAATAAGCACTTTGAGTTGTGAATACTATTTTCTCCGTGAGGCTAGGGCCATAAATCCCTCCAGTCAGCCCTCTCTATATTAGAAAGAGGACACAAAACAGCCCCCCCACACCCTATGATTCTTTTCCCTGGCAGATCAAAAAATTCTCTCAGCTCTTCTAAACTAGCTGTTACCAATCCTGCATCTCAATGTTCCTCTCTGCCTCCTGTTCAGAAACAAATGTAATTTCTGTAGAAGCAAGTTGTGACAGCAGATCTGTCACACACCAGAGTGATCAGGTTGCGGAAACCTTTCCGTAACTGCAGAGTAGAAAAATGAGTTGTGTGCAAATAAACCATTTATTTGCAAACTTTTATCTTCAAGATTGTCTTTTCACTTCTTTCTGAGAGTATCTATTTTTTTTCCTTGACAAGACCAAGAAGGATATTAAATTACATTTCCTGTCTTATAGTTTGCAAAGTTTTTGGTATTTTTGAGTGTGTGCTACTCAGTAATTTGGGTTCCCTTTCCCATTTCCAACTCCCCAATGTATATACTTTTACCTTTTAAAGACACATACACACACACATACACACACACACGCACAATTTTCCCCCAAAATTTCCATACACACTGTATGGAGTATTCCTTAAGTTATTGCATTCTAAAATCAATATATTGTGCAGCATCTACCCAATCAGTACCCAGGGACAACACAAATGAGATGTGCAATGGGACTATCTGAATAAGCATATTCTCTTCTTCACTCAGCACTGTGTGAAATTAGGTAAATTACTTAATTTTTTTTTAACTAGTGCCTATCTGTAGAGTGCGGATAACAGATCTACCTCATAAAGTTACAGTGAGGGTTAAATGTGATACAGTAAGCACTTAACACATTGCCTAGCAATTAGAAAGCAGTGTATTTCAGCTATTAATATAATTATAATTATTGTTGCTATATCACTATTATTTTAAAAAGTTTCTTCATTTGTTAATATGACCAAAAATAGTATTTTATTTTATGGAAGGATAAATTGCAATGTGTCTAACCAGCTCCCTATTCATGGCTCTTTAGATTGTTTATAATTCATTGATATTATAAAATTTGATGCTATCACGGACATTCTTGTTCAAACATCTCTGCACATTCATTGCTATATTTCCATTTGCAATATTCCCCAAATTGTTAGTAATCCCAGAGAGAATAATTACAGAGAAATTGAGAATATTCCCCCTATTAAAATGTTCCTTTCCATTATTCTACTGAGAAGATAATTGGACAGAAGGTATACTAATAGCCTTTTTTTTTCTTTTTTTAACCTAAGGCAAGAGGGTTTGTGTTACGGGTCGAATTGTGTTTCCAAAGAGATATATTGAAATTCTAACTTCTGGTATAATTGAATGTGACCTTATTTAGAAATAAGATCTTTGCACATGTAATAAAGATAAGGTCACTAAGATGGGGCCCAATCCAATATGACCAGTGTCCTTATAAGAGGGAGAAATTTGGACACAAAAACATGAGTGCACAGGGAAGACAATGTAAAATCACACAAGATATCCATGTAACAACACAGGCAGAGACTGGATTAGTAGTGTATCTACAAACCAAGAAATGCCAAGAATTGCTGGCAAATATAAGAGGATGGAAGGCAAGGAAGGATTCTACTTTGCAGGTTTCAGAGGGCACAAGATCTTGCCGGCACTTTCATTACAGACTTATAGACTCTAGAACTGTGAGTCAGACAATAAATCTCTGTTGCTTTAATCCATCCTGTTTGTGATACTTTCTTTTGGCAGCCCTAGAAAACCAATGCAGTTTGTTTCCCCATCTATATTGGTAATCAATTTCTATTATTGTTTCATATAAGACGAAGAGGAAAATGAAAAGGTTGAAGCACTATCTCAGTAAAGCATTTTGTCCCTTGCATCAAATGTTTTATAGAAAAAATACAATTGCAGGATCATCCATAAAATTAGTTCATATGGTCAGAAGTGTATAAACAAAGCCTGACACATACCAAGTACTCAATCAGTATTAATTGAAGGACACAGTTTTAATGTGATATAAACCCCATCTAGACACAAATTAACTAGCTAAGATCTATCTTTCTGTCTATCTAATATATGCCAGGATGTGATGCCTAGGTAGCCTCCTGATTTAGATAGATTCACTCATAGTGGTGTTCAGAATTCAGATATTCACAGATATTCAGATACAAGCTAATATTTATTTGCCATCTACTGTGTATCAAGTTTTAGTTCTTTTGGAATATTAAGATAAAAAACTTCACATTTAAAAATATATGAAAAAATTAACATGAGCTATCTTTTTACTTATGAAGAGAATGACTTTTTATTTGACAAATGATGACTTTTTCTCCATTTTTTTCTTTTGCATATATATAAATTATATATAAATATATGTACACACTTATTTATACATATAAATCTTACATATACATATAAATCTTAGCTCTATGGTAATGTTCACCTGATCTTCCCATGTGGGGTATCAAAATCATAATTTTAAAAAACTCTTATAGATATCAGCCTAAGCAAAGAATTTATGAAGAGGATCCCAAAAGCAATCACAGCAACAACAAAAATAAATGGAACCTGATCAAATTAAAATGCTTCTGCACTGCCAAAGAAATTATCACTAGAACAAATAGACAACCTACAGAAAGGAAGAAAATATTTGCATGCTATTCATCTGATAAAGGGCTTATGACCAGAATCTATACAGAACT